>JAAVUA010000237.1:0-123292 GCA_014898875.1 Fusarium miscanthi
TCTCGGGGCGGTGGGGATCAATAATGCCGAGCATACCGACGACAGTGAGGTCCTGGATAGCAGCGTGGGTGATCTCGTCACTGAAACTGTTTGTTCCAGCAACGGCGCGGGGGGTGATAAACTTCTCGCACAAGACGATGACACGCTCGGCGCGACGCGATGCGTCATCTTGGATCTCTTGGAACTTGATGCGGGCGTCGCGGGTGAGTGTTTCAACGGAGTTGGTCTCAGAGGACCAGTACTTGGTGCATCCGGAGAGGAGGATATCGGGAGCGCCCTTGATGATGACGCGGTAGGCACCTCGTTCATCGTCAGATTGGAAGACTGTGAGCATCCACTTGTTCTTGGAGTTGAAGGGTACTTCGAAGATACGAGGGACTGTCTTGCGGAAGCTATCACTAGAGGGACCATAGGCAGCGAAGCGGAAGACAGCGCTGTCAGTGGCATTGCCTTGGATGGTACGCTCATGGAGGGGGAGATGGTTGGTGGTAGGGTCAAAGGACGCATCGTTGCAGAGGAGGGCAGCACGTTGAAGAGCCGTAGCAGGTTCACTGACTTCCTCACCATGAAGCAAGTGCTGGAACTCATCCGAAGAGTCAAACTTCTTGTCCACAAAGGCAACTGAGCTGACAAACATCTGGTTCTGTGTGAGAGTACCTGTCTTGTCGGAGCAGATGACGTTCACGCAACCGAGTGTCTCGACAGTTGATAGACCCTTGGGCAAGACATTGACTGCCTTCATGTGACGAGCGACCATCATGAGTGTAAGTGCGACAGCGACGGGCATGCCCTCGGGGATGAAGGCGACGACACAAGCCATGACATTGACGAGCATAGCTGGGACACTCATGTATGCGTGATGGTCAACACGAAGCCAACCGACCCAAGTGAGGAGGATGGCGAGGGCAAGGACAACAGTCATGCATACGATGATGAGGACGAAGCGAGTGATTTCGCGCTGGATGAGGGCAGCCGAGTCCTTGACGCCAGAGGTTGAGGTGGCGATGCGACCCATGACTGTGCGGCCACCGGTGAGAATAACAACACCAACACCGTTACCGTTCATAACAGTCGTACCCATGAAGGCAATGTTGCGACTCTCGAGAAAGTTGGCATCAGTTGCATCAACAGCACCCTCAATCTCATCAGACTCTCCAGTGAGGACCGATCGATCAAAGCGAATGTCGCCAGAGTGGCTAACGATTCGAAGATCAGCTGGAACCTTGTCGCNNAACAACATCACCAGCGACAAGGCCAATGGTAGGAAGACTCTTGAGCTCACCATCACGCTTGACCATTGCGAAAGAAGGAAGCAAGTCGAGGATGGCATTCATGGTCTTGGCTGTAGACCAGTCCTGGAAGGCGGAGAAACCAGCTTGGAGGAAGATGACGATAAGGATGAGGACGGCAAGGGATAGATTTTGGTTCGAGGGGGGGTTACTGAGAGGCTGCCAGCACAGGAAGAAGATGATCGCACCGATCCAGAGAACCGAACAGAAACCACCAAAGATGTACTTGAGCGTTCGCTTGATGTAATTCGTCTTGGGATGAGGCAGCGTATTCTTTCCATCGCGCTCGAGACGCGTCGCGGCAGAACTCTCAGAGAGACCAGCGCCAACATCAACGTTGAGCTGCTGGCACAACTGCTCGGCCTGAAGTTCATGGTACTGCAGTTTCGCGAAGTAATCCTCGTCTGTCTTTTGTGCACCCGCTGCTTTGGAATCTTCGGTGGGTTCGACCTGTTTTGCTTCGGTGACCTGGATGGACAGCGTGCGGTACTCGATCTGGACGCCTGAGTAGGGAGAGGTAGGATGGATACGGCTTCGCGAGCTGGAGTGTGAACGGCGACGGGACAAGGAGCGGGAGCGGGTGCGGCCGAGGCGCTGTGCATCGTGGTCTTCACGGCCGCGCTCAGGGCCGTCTTGGAAGGTGATTCGTTGGATCTGAGCCTCAGGATCAGACTCCTTGGTCCCTCGGATGTCAGGATCAGACATATTGGCGGATAGTCCTCACAAGGGAGTTTGAAGGGCGGGGAGAAGGAAGAAGCAGGGAGAGAATCAGTGCGAGAAGATGGGAGAAATTCAGGTATGAGGCACAGCTACGGAAGTGGTATTAATACAGAAACCAACGACGAGGTCTAGACAAATCCAAAAGCCAGCGATGATCATCTCGCGAGGCCTCTTCCCAAACAAGAGGTATCCATCAAAACAAGCGCTCGTAAAATACCGCAGTCTCCCGCTGAAACGTGGTGAATTGTAGTTGTAAGTGAAGCTATACAAGAGGTGTACATCCTCCGCCAGCGATAATATCGTGTGGTTGACGGTAGGTGTCGGTATGGGACTACAAGCCAGGGCCAGGGGGGGCTTCAGAGCTGACGGGCGCAAGAAGGGGAGATGGGGGCTAGGGGAAATGAGTGCCGTAGGTAGCTAGGTCGGTTTCTGCTGGTGAGATCACACCGTGGGGACTCAGCCCCGACTCCACAGTCTGTTGCTGTTGGTGTGTGGTGCAAAGTATTTGGCTCATATTGTTCTGCACGAGCTGGGACTTGGAGAGGGGAGTAGTGCAAGAAAAAAAAAAGGGATCTGGCTGACGTGGGTGGCCCTGACTAACCACGTTGGAAGAAGTCGTTTGTCAAGGGAACTTTTGGAACGAGCACCACCGAAACCGAGCACCGACCCAGAGCCCAAACTCGTGGAATTTACCTGCCAGAGAGAGAACGAGCGAGAGAACGAGAGAGAATGATCCTTGGAGGCTTGGACCCTGAATCTCACGTTGCATCTGAACCAAAAAAGGCACGGAAAATAAGGTGCACGAAATAAGCATTTTGACGTGGGCGTAGCCGGCTTGGCATGGTCATAGCGCGCTTGGGATCGGGGCCAGTTGGAGTTTGGAGCTGGGCAGTGCATGAAAATGAAAATGGATCTAGGCTCAAGGCGGAATATCATCGTCATGAACCCGACAGCATGTGAAGACATTGCAAATGGCGCATAGTGAACCTGTCATTTCGCAAAGAAGCGAATCAGATCATTCGTCTCTACTGTATGCTCGCTCACCGACTCGACGTCGCGGAGGCGGACTCGTCTCTATCGGAGGCGGGCATCTGACCCCGTCTGCAGTAGCATGAAGCCCGCTGCTAGCCTCTGCCCTTTGACAACAAACAAGATTTCTCATTCTCTTCCATCTCCAAGCTCTCCTCTCATCTCTTCTCTCACTTCTGCATTCGGCATCCCGCCAGAGGCTAGAACACAACAGACCCTTCTCCCGTCTCGAATCCGGCATTTCCCATTGCTAATCGCGCCTTCAGAACCTGTTTTCTTTTTTCTGTTTTTCCCCCCTCGTATACGCACCCTCCAATTGCTGACGTCGCCTGGCAACTAACTTTTTTCTCACCATCGAAGCCGTTCACCCGACGCGCCGTTTTAACCGTGCTCACAGAAAAAGCCCCAATCTAAATAAATTCTGGACCCGATGCACCAATTAGAGGCTTGATTGATCCATCAAACCAGCAGTTGTCGCATTGAATTGCCGCTCGTAAAAATTGACAGTCACAGGGCGCCAGGACGCGTCACACAGGGCTGAGGATGCTTTGCATCGATGACGGCAGGACCTCGAGATCCAGATTGCTCGTGAGCGTTTAGAGTGGAAGAGAGTTTTACTGCGCTTTCTATTTTGTTTCTATGCCCGAGAGCTTCAATGCAAGCTCTTCTGGGGGTGGCGATGGTTTTTCGGTACAGCCAATGGCGTTTGGCGTAAATCTTCCGAACCAGGCATCAGGGTCCAGGCACCAATCGCACTAAGAAAAACTGCTAGAGGCGGATGCCCACGTTTTGAATTTCCTCTGTTTCTCAGCTCTGGTTTGCGGTGTGAGCAATACGACATGCCCTGTCGCTGCGGTAGCACGCAAGAGAACCGAATTTACGAAATCACCAATTGACATGGATTATTTGTGCGCTGAGCTTATCTCGATTTATGATGTCATTGTATCACGAGCAGGTGGCCAGTGCATTGCTTGGCATCATATCCCTGTGCGTTGAGGGTTTTCAGCAAGTTTCGATGGTGTAGGGTAGTTCAAACTTTTATCTGGACAGCTGACTTGAGTGGCTATGCGGCACTTGACTTCGGCCTCCCGCGGGCAATGGCAAATATGTTGATCAGTGCTTGTTACATCGTGAGAGGAGAAAGAATATCCATCGTTTGTCGACTTTCAATGCGCAGGACATCAAAAGTTTTTGAAGCTTGAAACATTCACGCGTATTTATCAAACACGTTCATTATAAAAGTGATTTGCCTTGGTCACTTAATGAACAAAATTGCACAGTAAGTTATAGCAACGTAAAGTATTTGCAAAATATAGACTTGATGAGTTATAGTAAGAGCGCAATTGTCAGCTTGGCTTCTGACTGACAACTGCTTGACCAGCTACGTCAGAACCTCCAAGTACCCATCAATGGTACAGATCCGTATGATCCCGCTTGATGGCATCAGCACCCTTCTCAGCCACCATGTAAACCGAGTTCTGGATACGACAGTCAGGAATGACAGGAATGACTGAAGCATCAATAACACGAAGACCCTTGATCCCATATACCTGGAGACTAGGGTTCACCACGCCCTGTCCAATGCTCTTGGCGAGACGAGCAGTTCCACAAGGATGGAATGAAGTCTGTGACCGATCCAAAACAGTCCTCTTCATAGCCTCGTCGTCGTGAAGTGGCATGTCCCAAGGGTACTCGTCCTCGACGATATCCTTAAATCCTTCTCCGTTCTTGAGTACATCATAAGAGAACCGGATCCCTTCGCGCATGGCAACGATATCGAGGTCGTTGTTAAAGTAATTCAGGTTGATATTGGCTTGTTGCAACGGGTCAGCACTGTTTAGGGTGACCTCACCGCCCTCTGAGACAGGACGAACGAGATCAACCATGACTGTCATGTAGCTACCCTTGTTAGGGTGCGGGAAATGCCATTGGAAAGCACTGCCAAAGAGAGGAATAAAATCGAGCTCGAAATGGGGCTGACCATAAGGACAGAAAGGGTCGAGACCGTCATTCGCAGCCTTTGCGGCGCGGTATTCGGGAGACTTTTCAAGGTACGAATCAATTCTAGGGAACCCAATCATCTCGAGAAAAGGAGATCCCATAGGCCCAGCATGACCTTTGGCATAAGCTGACATGACCTTGTCTTGAAGAGCGCCCTTGCGCAGGACATGATTGTCCATGGAGTAGCTGTCCTTGATCTTGAGGACGAAAGGAACTCCTGGGTGGTCCAACAGATGCTGACCGACATGCGGAGAGTCGACGAGTAAGGGGATGTTGTGCTTGGCTAACTCGGCCTTTGGCCCAATGCCGCTGAGCATAAGGAGCTTCGGGGTCTCAAACACGCCCTGGGATACGATGACCTCGCGGGTAGCGTAAAGGTCGAGCTCCTCTCCAGAGGCTGTGATGACAGTAACGCCTTTTGCATTACGGTCTGCTTGGTCGATAATCAACCGCTTCGAGTGAACTTCGGGGAAAATGGTAATGTTCGGTTTGTCTGCCACCGCAAGGAAGCTGCCCGATCGTCTGCCTCTGTAGATCGTGTTGACGCTATGAACCAAACCGCGCATTGTCCCGTCAAAGATATTCTCAGAGACTGACTCGCCGGTAGATTTCCAAGCCTTTGTGAGAAGGTCTCGGAACGGTTTCATCTCTGGCATAAGCTCCGCATGGGAAATTGGAATCGGTCCTCCTGCGCCAATCTTCTTGAGTTCCGGGTCATATAACCCAGCGTCGTCGTGATAAGTCACACTCTTTCTCAGATAAGGAACAAGAGGTTCCCAAGTCCACTCTTTTCCACCGTACTCCTCCCACATATCAAACGTGCCCTTGGAGCCTGGCACCCAAGAGAAATAGTTCAGGGAAGAGCTGCCGCCAAGGGCCTTACCGCGAGTATTCGGCTTCTCAATACGTTCATAGTCGTCGCGTTTGATCATTGTTGTTTTGTAGGCCCAGTCGTACTTGCTGCCTCGGATGTCCATCGCAAGTCCTGGGGTACGGATCTCTTCATTGTCTTTGGAGGTTCCGATGCCTGCCTCGACGACAAGAATTCTGGCGTTGGGGTTCTCGGCGAGGCGGGAGGCGACGATGTTGCCAGCTGTACCGCCTCCAACGACGATAAAGTCGAAATAGGCACCGTTGTTGATAGCCATGGCTGATTAGTGGGTAATGAGAGTGCAAGAAGATATGTCGCTTTGAAGTTGTGTCTGATTGTGCTGATGTGCTGATATTCACAAGGCTAAACCTCAGTCCTTATATGCTTGCGGATAATGGTATTGCTCCTTGCGCTCCTGCATATTACCTGCCATGACGAAATAGCAATTGATGCTGAAGGATATGTATGCGATTGGCGGAATACTCTTACCAGAACTCAACGATTCGCATACAAAACGGAGCTCGCAAACTTTACGTGCCCCGGTAGCCAATGGGTAGCTCTCTCGAATGGGCCAAACGACAACTGTCAGCCCTAGGCGTGATCCCTGTCTTCGTATCTTGTCCCAATACGGGAACTGATCGTAGATAGATATTCTCGGATCTTTCGGATCAGTTCAGCTGAAAGACGAGCAAGGAACATTGTCGTCAATTGCCAAGTTCAGAAACACTATTCTCCCAGTCACGACATTGGTATATTTGCTGAAATCGCGTTTCAGAGTTAAGAGTTTCATCGCCTGCGGACCTTAAGCATATAGGATGCTAGAAAGAATAATAATTGGTATCTCATTCGTGAATATGTAATAACAAATGACTCTCGGTGGTCTGCCAGAGCTGAGTCAAGCTACACTAGCTACACCTTGACCAGGATACTGTAATGACGACCAGAAATGCAAGCTTATAAATGGCAGCACAATCGGGTTCTGAATAGTACCAAGTTAACCCCCTATAGCCTTAGTAAGTGGGCAGAGAAGCGAAATGGTGAGCGCGAAGTTTTTGGTGATACCATATGAGTGCTTATTGAATGAGTCTGCTACTTCCTGGGCCGTGATAGAAGCCGAGCATTAGATGTTTAATTCCGACTAATGGGGATGATGATAGGCAACCTAAGCCAATACAGACTGAGTGGTGTTTCTGTCAAAATTACGCTTACCGAGCTCTACTGCAAATCTTCTGACCATGGCTAGAACCTAATACTAGTAAGCTTTTCTGAATTCACAGCTGAAAATCATCTTCCGTGGTATTCTCGGCAATTGAAGTCCTGTTGATGAAGCCGAGCTAATGCCTTTGATGGCCGTTCATATCACCGTGTGGCTTGAGCTAATGCGAGTCTGTAGATCATTTATCCAACAGGACTGGAAATGATCACCAGCCATCGCCGGATTCCGAATGCCGGTCCCACCAACTACTGCGTTAAGTAAGACTACTGGTTCAATAAAATGTGTAAGCCGTAGGATATCCCAGAAGCTACTAGTTAATTCTATATGAATCTTCCCACTACAGGCCCTGCTACGTAACGAGGCGATGATGAAGCAAAGAGAGCTTGATAGTATGTAAATTCCACTTCTTGCTCAAGTCACTGTGACAGCCCTGGTGGCTTTCACGTTGAGGAGGAAGTTACCTATCACCAAATGCTTAACGCTGGCTTATGTTGGAATCACGAGGGCCGATTTCTATGTTGCGATACCTTGCTTGGATGTATATAGCGACAATGTGAAGGCATAAACATTGCATTGATTCGTATTCAAAGCTTGCGAGGGATATCTTAACGAGATACCAAGTCAGCAGATTGAGAAATCCCGTGAAACTCAAAGTGACTAGAAAACGGACTTATGAGCCTTTTGCATGTCTTTGAGCCTCATCCATAGTCAAGATAACACTGGCAATGCGGAAAGTATTCGGAGAAATGAGCGCCTGTTCAGTGGCCGTGAGAGTTGAGCTTCATCTCCAATGCCTTCTACAAGTGGCGAATAGGAAAAGAGATGAACTCAAGATCAAAATAATTTCTTTAAAATTATCGAAGTGTTATTACTCAATTCGCAGCTGCAATGCAGATTCAGCCGTTGAGGAATACAAGTCCATAAGGAGAGTTGTACCAACTGCTCAACAATTTCGGCACCTCTGTTTGCCCGACGTGTCAACGGCCAATCCCTGGGTTTTCGTTTGAAAAGCCATGAAAATCCCAACCCTTTTATCACAAGCTTTTCTGAGCCGCGTCGGAGGTTTGAGAGCAGATCATTGGTCGAGTAGTGCTACCAAATCCGGTCAAGTGAGCCTTTCAGGGGTTCAACAATGTGGAATGTCTCGTCTAGGGGAGTTCCAACAGGGGTTTTGTGCATTGGCCTTCAGACCACGCAGTAGGAGCTACAGCAATAAAAGAATTTGTGGCCTTACAGTATGGAAGGGCTAAATTCACCATCACTAGAGCAATCTTCACATGCAGCTCATGTTGTGAACTGCAGATCCCTTGCCCAAACCCCGCCATACTTGGACATTCCCAGCCTCATCGTGTTAAGGAACATGCCTCAATGCCCACTCTTGATCATATTCATGGGGGACGATACATATGTTGAAGGCTCTGAAGCCTTTGAACCCGGTCAAAGGCGCTTCTCATTCATAGCTAACTAGAAGTAGGCTAATTGAAAGACTGGGATTCCTCCCTAACCCCAAAAGCATGCATGTAGTCCAAGCGCGGGGACAAAATATCCAGAGTCCAGATATTTGTTCAGGCAACTTCACTGCCCAGATATTGTTGATAATAATATATCAGGGGTGAAGTTCTCTTCAAATCGATTCTGTTCACCGCCACTTGCTCGGCATAAAGTCTCTAGGAGACATCTTTCCACGGCATACCGAGCGCCACCACTTAAACACGCAATAACCGCCGTTAGGTTTCGAACGTAGTCCGGATCAAGCCCTGTGCCTTCCGAAGCAGCGAAGTGGAAGAATAGAATACTGTTCAGATTTTCGAGAGAATCATGCCAGGACGGGTGATTTGCCTCGAGGCAGAAGTTGAGCAGATTCAGGTTATCCAGCCTTTGAAAGCTCCAGTCCCCATCTCGGTAGGTCCCTGTATCGTGAGGGGATTCGAACGATGATTTTTGCAAGAGTACGCATATGAATAGCAAACAGGCAAGCCGGGTGAATTCCAAGTCGCTACAGAGCTCCGGGCGGCCAGTATCCAATTCGTGATCTTGGCGGTGAGCTTTTAATAGTAAGATGGCTTCGTGAAACGCCGAGTAATGCACCGGGGTGGTCCTCAGGAGGTTCGTTCGGAATGTGCCAATGTCTTGTATGAACGAAAGTAGCCATAGGCTCCGAAGCTTTCGTAGGTCGCTTCCCTTTTTTTGGGTGGGATGTAATGGGAGCTCCGAAGTATGAGTGAGCAATTCTTGGATTTGATTGGAACAGTCGAACCAAGTCGGCCTTGCCATTGATGAGACCCTGGTGATGTTAGCATCTCAACAAAGGAAAGGAGAAATGAGAGGCCCACAGGAAGGTCGTTAGCTCAAGCCTCCAGTTACTGCTGAGTGCTTCTATACCGCCACGAGCATCAACCAGATTCATGAGGCCTCTGTGATGGATGATCCACTCGGTTTCGGTCCCCCAGTACCTCTAAACCTCCTGCCATTAGTATTTCAGATCCAAAGGAGGGCAGGCAATCAAGCATACCTCATAGGTCAGAAGGCGTAGGATAGCAGCCAAGACATCATCTGAGACTGCACGCTCCGAATCCTGCATCCAAAGCTGAACGATCCTCACTGCCTCGCTCTTGAACTCCAGAGCTACTTCTGACTGACTGAAACCTTGCATCCGAGACAGATGTGCAGCTGAAAGCGCCATGAGTGCATTGAACGATGCCTGATTAGACAGGTCAAGAGGCAACCATACGTCACGCATAGGACTGAAGGCCCCATCAGGGGACGGCCCAAACATCATAGCGGCGTGAGCGCTAAACCCTGGTGAGGATAAGCATTTGTCTGTTTTGTTGAGGCAATAAAACTTACAGTGATGAAGAAGCTTGTGATGTGTGACTGATAGCTTCATGGGTAGTTGATCGAAAGGATCAAGCCTGCTCGACCCCATCGCCAGGTTCATCCCTGAAAGTATTTGAGACGGAATGCCCTCCAGATCTGGTTGACGCTCGTTGTTAGGTATCAATGCTGTGTCAGATGAGGCATTGGTGTTCAATACAGAACTGGAGGACTCGGAGTTCTCATCAGACATTGTCGATTGCGTCGTCGGAGTCGGCAATAGCGTATGCTGAGTGCGCTTCTGTCTTTTTTGCTTCTCTTCGTTCATCGTTTGTCTTCTATTCTTCCAATGCTCCCGCATAGCATGGCTTCGAAGTTCTCTCTTATTGCTCTCATTTTGAACAAATGCGAATTCTTTTTGTGGGAGGTTTTCATCGCTGGTATTCTGTGATGAGTTAGAATTGGTTGCCATGATCCTCAATGCCTTGTAGCTGAGTCATACAATTAAGCACAAAAACACGCTTCATCGTCGTGAACTGAGCCGCATCTTATAACCAATAGAGTGAGAATTTTCAAGCGAGATTAATCCATATCTTCTGTACGTCATCCGGTAATGCCGACTCTTGTTGTTGATGTTTAAGCTCAATGAGGCTCTGAGATAATGCGGATATTGAGCCCCGGCGTTCGGTATTCGGATTTGGTGTGTTCTTGTGTCTTCTAGAAGGGGATTATAGTATTACCGGTCCGGATCAATCATCGTCGGGCTTTTTTCGGATTGTGTATACTATGCCTCAAGAGCAATAGCTTCAAAATCAGAGCCGGGCCGGTTTTCAGCAGATTGCATGGTCTAGCAATCGATAAGGATAAGCATATTTATCTTATCGATTAGTTTATCTGGTTTCTTCCTTATCAGCAAATCGTAGAAGCATGAGGCTGGCAGGATGCTGCCATGTTTAGGCGAGGTAAAAGCCTCTGCCTAGCTTGGCCCCAAGATCTTCTTCCCTTGGCTTTCGCTGTGCTTCTTCTTGAAGGTCTTGTCAGTTCCCAAAAAGGAAAATTTATTACCAGTTGGCAGGTTTTCTTCAATCTTCATAGAGGGGATGCCTCATGACTACCTCCCGAGAGGGGCTGCAACCAGATTGCGTTCTGCGACCATTCCAACCCTACGCCGGGCTTACTGAAACAGAGGACAACCCAACCTACCGCCTACAGCTTTGACAAGGAATGTAGGTGAGAGTTGGCTGCTGATATCACTGACTCTCGGCCAGTTGATCATTCAGGCCAATTACCTAGCTGGTTGATTAGTGCCTTGACCTCTGTCTCTTACCGCGTTTTGCCAATAGCTTCACTTCAAGTCAAGGTTCTGTGGGGGTTCAATGAGCCAATGGCTGAGCTGATCGGCTCGAGTTGGCCAACGGCTGAACGTCGAATTCGGTGGCAACTCCTCTCGAAGGCGAAGCTGAAAGGTGCTTTTCTCAGTGCTTTTCTGTTGCGACCTTGCCTAAGAACACGAAAATCTACCTCCAGAGATATGAGCTGCTTAAACTCTACGTGCTCAAACTATACTTATAATTATTGCATAACGGTAGGAGCATCATGTATACACCATAGATGCCAGTCAGAATAGTCACGTTCAAGAGAATTGACTGTAGGGAGGTAATGAGGGAGAGGGTCAATTTGCTGTGGCAGTCCCATCAGAGTTTGCCTGACTTGAGCTCAGGCAATTGAAGGGACTACAGAGAGAGAGAAACCACACTGACTTGCTCTAAATTGCAAAGCCCACGAAATCACGAATTGCTTCTTACTTTAACTGCAACTGCTTGATGTGTCAAGCTCTATCCCGTTATTCTAGATTTGTCTATTTGTCACCTCCACAATTCCAAGGTTCAGGCTGCTTTTGGACCACGTTTCGCCGTATTTCCTTTTGCTTGTGACCGCAGAGTTTTGACTATTCCCTCATTATTCTTTATCATTTCACCAAGACCCTTTTGAAAAGACAATAACCCCGTATCATTTGCCCGTGATTTCCTCGACGTTGTCGATGCTGTGTCGCTCTGTGGGGTGATCGGTCTCCACCTCGTAGAATGCGATGCTCGTATGTCGACTTTGGAAGGTAAAGGCCTAATAGTGTCTGTAGACTTCATGATTTGGATTAGAAATGGTCTAGCACTGTCAAGGAGTTTGCATTATTGACATACTGACGGCAGACTTAGAGAGTCTTGACGTGTTGTTGGTTGGGAATCGAGAGGATGTTGAGTTAGATCCGGCGGATAGCTCAAGCACTCCTGTGTTGAAACACCAGTAGTTTTAACTGGGGTGGGATTCAGGGTGTCCCAAAAGATGCAGAACCACTGGTACAGAAGAGCAGGCTTGGGTTGCGATCTCGATGGATCATCTGGACCTGCAGTATATGGTTGCTCACTTGAGGACGGATATGAGCTCCCAAATCCCGGGTTTAACGGCGAGGGTGTGACATTCTGCAGTTCGGTAGTGCATCTTTGGGACTCGGATTGCATAACTTGGTGCTGCAGCTTATAATCGGAGTTGAGAAGAGCTTGTCCACAACTATACATCCCAGTCGAGAGAAAGTAATCGTAAATTTGAGTATGTAACAAAGTATGGTAGTCCATATTGGGTGGCAGCTGACCAGTGAATGCTTGTTGGGCTGGAAACATGATGCGGCAGTTAGACAATAGAGCTTGTCTAACGGCAACGGCAGATGGGGCAGTGGGAGAGCGGAGTAAATAGCCTTTGTCTCCTATTTACCTGTTCCAGGATACCGGTATCTAAGTGAAATTGGCGTTCTTTGTGGCGTTAGTTGGACTTGGCATTTCTCAATAGAACATTCCGATTGCGCCTATTAGTCCCGCCCCCGGATCAGGTCCCTCCGCTTGATAAAAATAGTTTTGACCCAAGGAATGTTTCGAGTCGATGAAACGGCCGTTACAATGAATCCTTTCAAAAGCTTCGCATGCCGGTAGTGTAAGAATCGACAACCTTGCCACTATGGCACTTGACACTTGAGAAACTTGAAGGTATATGGGCGACTGTGCGCCAATTCTCTGGGTAACGTTGCCTATAACCATGAGAGCTCTCCTGCCCTTCAAGGCTTGGTTGAAAATCTTGGTGGGTGAAAAGGGGAAAAGTGATCAACAACCACATGACCACGGCGATGGATTCTTTACTGTAATCTAATCGAAATATCCCCCATAACGATAAAAGCGTCATCACAGAGGAGATTTACATCAAAAGTGGAAGATTCTTAACGGTAGCGTATAAGCTATCAATGTTTCATGAAGATTATGCGAATATTTCTAGTTTTCGCTGCCCAGGCCTCATGAGTACCCAACACATGACGTATGTGGCGAC
The DNA here is from genome assembly GCA_014898875.1 of Fusarium miscanthi. Taxonomy (NCBI): domain Eukaryota; kingdom Fungi; phylum Ascomycota; class Sordariomycetes; order Hypocreales; family Nectriaceae; genus Fusarium; species Fusarium miscanthi. Next base: position 13,310 of record JAAVUA010000237.1, read on the forward strand.
CAGAAGGGGCGCTGTGGCAATTTCCTACACGATAGCTGCTTTTTGGTACTATTTTGAGATGCCCGAGTCGTATTGCACATGGTCTGGTCGCCGGTCGCGTGGGCGCTACTGAAGGGTAGAGCTGCCGGATCAGCATCACCATTGGGTGTTTCACGGCAGTTAGAGCCCTTGTTTATTCGCTAGAGCATTTCCGGAATGGCGGTGATCCTTTGTAATTCTCCTAAGTAACCAAGGGCCGATTGGAGATGGTTGGACGTTGGTCTGTGCTGCCATAAACTCAAAGAGAGACACGGATCAATAATCCAGGTTCTCCAATGATGAGGTGTCTTGAAAACTGCCGATGTGGTGTTTTGTTCCAGCGCATGAGCTAGAAGAACTCAATGCCTGGTTCGAAAAGCCCTATCTTATAAAGTTTACCCTTGACAACAGCCCCTGATTTGTTTGGTTTCGATGTTTCGTTTCATTCAATCGCATGAAAATTGGTGGCTCGCAGCTCACAGTCATCATAAATATGTTAAACTTGATTCGCCACCCACATGAAAGATCGGCACAGTATACTAGTCACTGGTTAATTGCCTTTACGTCCCCAGCCTCGGTTGTATTTACGGGATGTGGGAGAGGTCAATAGTCTAACAATGACTAGCTAGGATCACTCATTCACCAGTCAGGTATCTTGTCAGAAGCCACTCCGCATGGCGCAATGGCTGAACCTTAATGCTTCATCTCAGCTTCCTATTACAGATAGGCTGTGTTGCTATCATCAAGAAGATCTAAAGCTTCCTTTCCGGATGCCTAGAGAATCAGCGATTGGAAGACCGCTCTGGACTTGCCCCTTTCTAAATCGGTCTATTTGTCGCCGAAAGATAACGGCTTGGTCGGTCCTACGGGCTATTTGGCCCCGAGCGGCCCATTCTCTCTCTACCTGCGAAGCTGAAAGAATGTGAGTCTTTTACTTTCTATCGTCGAAGACTGCTTATCCGAATTGCCTCCTTGCGAGATTCTTTAAATTAGGAAGCGCTTCATATACGAGCACAGTAGAACCAGACTTGGTTCCTCCAAGTAAACGAGATCTGATATATATTTCAACGCGGAATAAGAAGATTGTGGAATCTATACTTATCTCATTATATCTTGACATTAATAATCCAGTGCAATCAATAATACTAGGTACTCTGGCTTCTTCTGCTGATTTCTATTTAAGGTTAATGTTATCACAAGGCTATCTTTCTTATCATTAATTATAGATTAAAAGAAGCTATACTCTGCAGTACCATACCGCCGAAAGCATTTTATGTGCTGTCCTTCTATTCAGTGGGAATCGATGAATTGGCATAGAACATGGCAATGGGATGGCAAGTTCGCCATGCATATTTTCTCATCTACCGGGTAGGGCCCAAAGATCTGTTGTGGCGGTGTGTGGCTTGACCACCCACTTCCCCGGCTCTCGGGTTCCGATGAGCCACGGAAAAACGGAACCTCAACGGCTGGACCAATCTTGAACATTCAATCATCAACAACGACATCCGCAACTCTCAGACAACGTCCGCAACGACCCGTCTTGCTGTATGGAAAAGTGATGCCTGTCTTCGTATGAGCGCATTCTCATTTCCGATCATCCATCGTCGCGCGCACCTCCATGTCAGGTCAAGAGACCTCTCCACAGTCTCCCCCCGCCAATACACCTAAGCATCGACGACCCTGGACATCAGCCGAGGATGCGACTCTGAGGACTCTCGTTGGGCACTTTGGTGCTAGTAGAGGCTCTGAAGGTAGATGGAAGGACATTGCATCTGGTCTGGAGGGTCGGACGGCCAAGGTGAGTCGCCATCTCCGCACGCGCCTCAACGCGATCACTGGCCTGCATAATCCGCGCTCACTGCCAGATGCGATGAGATGGGAGAAGATGGGGACTGACTGCCTGTTTAGGATTGTCGAAAAAGATGGCTTCACTCACTGGATCCGTCGCTGCGCAAGGGTCGATGGACATCTCAAGAGGATGAGATCCTCCTCTCAGCTTATGCTCGACTTGGACCGCTTTGGAATGAAATTGGTAAACCAATCACTTTCTGCAGTTCCTACATAAGCTAACACACGCTAGCGCTCCTCATTCCTGGACGAAAGGACGACCAATGTTCTAAGAGATATAATGATATCTTAAATCCATCTGCCAAAAACCGTTTAAGCGACTGGACTGCCGAAGAAGATAACCTTCTACGCCAAGGTGTAGCAGCGTTGGGTCATCGATGGGTCGCCATCTCATCACGGATACCTGGAAGACCTCCCCTCACCTGTCGTAATCGATGGCGCACGCTCTCACGACTGTCGCATAGCCGACAGAGCAGATCTCAAGGCACTACCCCGTCATCCTCATCTCAGATGTCCCCATTCGATAATGGGATATCACCGGCGGCTCATAATCCAAATCTCGGCATTGAGAACCATGGAACTATGACTGACTTGATGCACTTTCCAATGGATACCGATATCGGCCACGATCAAATGGGATCCAGCTTTCTCGACTCAGCCTTTTTCGACACCTTCACAGGCCCTTCCCCCTCGCCATTGAGAGAATCCGATCCAAGTGACGAAACAGAAACGCCGAATGACGTATCTGCCCCAGGTCCTGCCCCAGGTCCTGCCCCAGCAAATAACGCACCTGTTCCTGATCTTTCCTCGAATATCGCGACCCAGACACAAAGTGACCCCAAACCATGGCCTCAGCCTCCGAAACCGCCACAAGCGCAGCAACCTCCAAATACTACGAACGCACCCTTCATGCCATCACCCTCTACTTGGTCATCACTGGGTACAATGATGCCACCTGGGACTTCTCCCACGGATCAGAATATGTGGCTAGGAATGACTGGCAACCCACCAACCCCGAAGAACTGGACAGCCCCAGGACCAACAGACGAATCGAATCCATTACCCCAGTCGTTTACTGAAGAATTTCAAGTACCAGCAATACCAACGTCTACCCAACAGACAATTCACCACCACCATCATCACCATGTCCATCATCATTTTCACCACTATCACCACTATCCAGGCAATGGAGATCAGTGGCGACAACTGGAGCAACAATCAGAAGCCGAAGCGATGCAAGCACATTTGCAAAACGAGAATGGAACTCAAAACCCAGGGTGATGCGCTTATCCTAGTAGATCTCACCTCGTCCACCCACGCTAGCACGTTGGCCTGAATAAGCCAACATGACCAGGGTACAATGTCATGTGGGAAAGTCTACCATAAATGGAAACTGACAGCCACTTTTTGTCATGACTTTGTGTTACTCTGTGTCGCCAAGCAACATACAGCTTGACACTAATTGCGAACAGGCGCTCGATAATGTCACCCACAAGATACCGATGCTCTACGCCTACATATCGACCCCTTGACATCGTGAAACGCCAGATACGGATACTGCACATTTTGCCAGGCCAGTATGGTGAGCCTGTTCGCTGCACTCTTTATACTGCCTCCCTATATGACAACCCAAGTTGAGAAGCGTTATCCTAATCCCCGGGTGATCCGTATATACGCCACCAAAGTCGATGCCCAGCAAGTTACAGTCACTGATAATCTATATCATGCACTTCGGCGGCTGCGATTCGTCGACCAAACGCGGCATATTTGGGCGGATGCGCTTTGTATCAATCAAGCCGATACGACTGAAAGGACTCATCAGGTTGAACTGATAAGAAACATTTATTCATCCACGACAGAAGACATATTGTGGCTTAGAGAATTTTCTAGTGAAGGCGGCACCAGCACAAATCACATTTCACAGAAGAATGCTGCAACAGCATTTGAATTATTCAGATCATTGGCTACCGACCGCCACCAGAATTCCCAAGAGCATGCACAGTCCATGGCAAGAGAGGAATCAGATGCACTCGCTCCCTTGCTGGATCTTTCGTGGTGGTAACGAGCATGGATCGTGCAAGAAGCGGTATTTCCCAAGAAGGCAACTCTGTACTGCGGAACGATGAAGCTACACTATCGTTTTCTCCAACAAACCTCGAGATTACAGCAGACCTCGCACAAGAGCTGGTTTCGAGGCAATGATTAAATCTCTTTGGGATCCCAGATCTCAACACTCTGTCTTCCAATACCAGACCTTTCATACAGAAACGGGTTTAGTGAGTCATGCGCGAGTAGATGTGCGAGCAGGAGATCTTTTGTGTGTTTTGCTTGGGGGGAACATGCCGTTTGTACTAAGGCCACTTGATGATGGGGTCTTTAGTTATGCTGGACAGGTTTTTGCTCATGGGATCATGGATGGGGAAGCCCTTCAACAGGGACGTGAGTTGGAGTGGATCACCCTTGTACGATGGAGATTTGAGCCCGAAGCAACAATATTGATGTCAGCGATTTCCACTGATTAGCGTTAGATTAGATATCATCTACTTCAACAGGACAATATGCATTTGAACAAGATAAAACGATATAAACCTCATAATACGTCTAGCCGTGAAGTAGAAGCAAGGCTTAAAGTTGGCTGTCGTGGTATCCTCACAAGTTTGGATGGATGGCAATTGTATCATATCGAGCTTCAGCCTAAGAGAACCAACCAAGCTTGGGTTGGTGTTACACGGCAGGGAGAGAGAGAAAAGTAATGTAAAGTTTAAATTCAAAGCTGTACGAGTTTAAGAGTATACGATGAGATCTCATCTGCAACATTCGCATGAAATATGACTGGGTTCGAGCTGTAGTTGGCTCTGCAGGGGTATATCTTTACATGGATAAGGATAAGTGAGATCTCAATCAAGGTCTGTTAGCTTTCGGTGTTGTTAGATATCATACTGCGAGATAAGTTCTAAGTCGCGTTCCTATCAATTCCTCATCAGCGTATATTCCCGCATCAGATGATGTAGGCTCCAGATGATATTACGACCCGGATCAAGGGTCCCTTTGTCTTAGCCGTGCCTCGACCAAAGCACCTCATGATGTGCTGCTGTCATAGAGTTGCAGACCGGTCTTGAGGAGAAAACAGTTGGCACTTGCGAATATAGCACGCTGTCAGTGGATAATCATCAGTACCGGTGGGTTTAGCACGGATCGGAGATTATGCAAAGTTCAATAGTTGAAGTTAGAAGGGAATTTTTGGATGCCAAGGAAGATATCGAGTGATGATCTGCGACTATAATGTTACATGGCTCAGCCCGCGTCTACCTTATCATTCTCGGTAAGAAATATTCTACGCAATATGTCTCTCGAAGTCAATGACATCCCAGTATGCGTTATTCGAATTGACCTATAATGAGCTGCCCTGCAAGCCACCCCCTCAGTAACGACGCGGTCTGACCGGCCGATGTCCCCGCTCGTAGGCCTCATTGAGACCCTCAGCCAGCCTATATTACCATTTTGGTCCGCGTGCTGCATGTATTTGCAGTGCAATTGTAGGCGGCGCTTTAGTGAAGTTGTGCCGTGTTCGTTGATGCCGAGGAGCGCAATTATAAGCTGTTGGCCCTAGCTATGGAACGCTTCGGCCTGTAGCGATCTGTAACGACTAACTAACATAAGTTGCGTGACGAAATTCCGAGACATGGGTTGGCGCGAGGGGGGAATAAGACATGCAGACCGATTGACGTCCCGAATAGGACCGTTCATTCAAGATACGTACAAATGTCTCAGGGTCGTGTTAGACCCCTACCCAGACATTCTTCACATCAAAACCCTTCTAGCATCAATGACTGGCTGAGGCTACCAATTCTGGAGCAGTCGTCTCTGAAAGGCAATTTTGTGGCGTAGCTGACCACCGAGCTAACGCGGTCATAAACAAGGGTTCAACTCAGCTGCAGCCCAGTTGCAAATCTTCTCCCATTACATCGACCATGCCTTGCCAATGAGGGGCCGTAGCTAGCAGCACTGACTGCTAGCTAAGCCGCAACTCGAAACTAGCAAAATCATGCAGAAGACGGTCGCTGTATGTGTCGGCAATTGGCTATAGAGAAAATATCAGCTTGCGACTTGCCCGGGCATGGATTCCAATGGAAGAGCATGTTCACGATCATCAATGTATTGTCTTGTACACGACACGAGAGATCAAAGAGAAGCATGTGGTATGAGATGGAAGAGAGTCAGAACATGTATAAAAGATCAATCTGCACCTCGAGAAGATAATTCTTATTTACTCCATCATCACTCAATCACTCCACAGCACAGCTACTCTTCAACCCAATAACTTCTATTCAAGATGTTTGTTTACCAAGGAAAAATGAACTGGTGGACGTACGCCAAGGACGAGACCTTCGTCGTCGTCCTGCCCAACGGCCCAGTCCGCGTCGGCGACAGCGTCTATCTCTTCTGGAAGTGGACAGTCGATGCCAAAGGCGTCAAGAACGGAAACGTTTTCCAGACCATCACCGTCGACTCGGTCTCACAGACCAATGCCACTGATGTGACCTTTGTCCTCAAGGGCTCCTGGTACAGCTTCACCATCACCGCAAAGGGCGGTTATGAGAACATCAGCGTTGTCATGAGAAACCCCCAGGGTGGTGTCAGTAAACCCATGCCGCTCAAGCGCGAGTGGAAGTCTGACAAGGAGCTCACTGGCACTACTCGCATTTGGACTGGAAAGTTCAAGTGGTTGAGCTTTGCGCGGGACGAGCAGGCCATATTCATTGTTCCTGATGGCTTTGGTGAGGGCAAGCCTGTTATCTCAACTTGGCAGTGGACCAAGGCTTCGAACGGCAATACAAAAGAGCCATCTTTCCGTGCTGAGGTCCAGAAGAATGTTACTGGCCTTGGAACTGATACTGTCAAGTTCTCGTACACGTCTTACTACGATATCAAGTGCACTTGGGATGGCAAGAAGGACCATCTTGATGTTTGGGTCACAGAGGGTGCCCACAGTGAGGATGTCGGTGACATGATCCGCTCTGCCATCATCGAGCGTTCAGCTCACTCTCAGTAAGTATCCTACCCGGCATATCGTAGCTTTGCTAACTTTCAACAGTGAATTTAACCCTCCTTTTCCTCCACCTACCAAGAGCGAGTGCGACCATTATCTCCCCCAGCCCCAGGCTTCTCTCCCTCGCCTCGCCTGCCCTCTTCCTTTCCCTAAGGACCTCGTTGAGACCCTCGCACACACTGCCGCATACGTCGACCAGTGCGGTTACCTAGCCAAGTATGCTCAAGATGTACGTCCAACTCCTTCCTCCATCTTTCGACACATACTCACATTTCTTAGCGCTTCGCCTCCCTTGATGCCGATTACCACTTCTCCCTTGAGCAGATCAAGGCTCTCAAGATCGAGATCGAAAACATCAACAAGACCAAGGGTGAACTCACTCTTGACCGCGATGCCGCTGTCGCCAAGGCTCAGAAGCTTCAGGAGGCTCTTGACAAGGCCCTGAAGGACAGTGCAGGCTTCCAGAACGAAATTGCCAGACTCAACAAGGTCATCTCTGACGACAAGCTCAAGGATGCCGAGGCTCTCAAGGTCCTTGAGAAGACCAGCGCTGATCTCAAGGCCTCCCAAGAGCAGTGCTCCAAGCTTCAGGCTGAGATCGCCCACAAGGATGGTCAGATCGCTGAGCAGGGCGCTACCATCAACAACCTCCAGAAGATCATCATCACTCTTGAGACAACCATCGCCCAGCTCCGTGCCGAGATCACAGTCAAGACCAGCGAGATTGACAAGCTCGCCAAGGCCAACATCGCCCTCGAGGGAGAGAAGACAGATCTTCAGACCTCTGTCAAGGGTCTTCAAAATGAACTTGCCCGAGCTCAGCAGAGAATTAAGGATCTGCAGGAGACTGCCAAGAGCCACGCAGCGAAGGACAAGGAGATTCGTGATGCGAAGGCCCGTGCTGATTCTGCGGCGGCCAAGTCGGAGGAGGAGGCCGCCAATGCTTTGGCTGAGGTTGAGAAGTATAAGCAGTGGGCTTTTGATAATAATCAAGTCATTGATCTTTCTAATTACTGATGCCAGGTATTCCTGCCGTTGCACTTGGTGCCGGTGGGGGTTTCGTGTCAAAGGGTTTGGAGATATTGTTGGGTTGTAGGAGCTCTCTGCTTGGCAGCTTGGGAGCTGAAGAGGAGATGGGGCGTGGAGAGGACAGGTTAAACACTAGTTAGTCCTGGTATCTAGTAAACATAATACATTCTCTTTGTTACCAACCTCAACTGGCTATGACGTGAGTGATTTCTCTTATGTAGTGAATAAGGGTTGACTTGACGTATCAACGCCTGATTCAAGTCAAACTGATAAAGACAAAGAAGAGTGGTCATGGTAGAGTTCGATCGCAGCTGAAGTTATATCTGTCCAGTTCTATATCCTTCCTAAAGAAATTATATCCCGCGCTAAGGTATACCATCTATCCCATCTTATATAATAAATTCTACCTAACCTACATGTGCTCCCAGAATAGCTAATATTGTCAAAGTCTGACTCTTCATCGTTGAGCATTCTCCTCCATCACGGGAGCATCCGGAATCTCTGATCGAGACTTTTCAGCATCCATCTCCTTCTTGTGCTTCTTACCAAGATAAGGAAAAAAGAAGTAAGGATGGACGATTGTCAAAGTCCATACGGCAATGAGAATCATGGCCCCGTCAAGAATGAGGAACGTTGTCTCGTTTTGCATGAGACTACTGCCCCAACCCATCTGCATTTCGGGGATACTAGACAGCATTAGTACAGAAAGTAAAGGGCATATCTGAAGGGGGCTTACCGGTAGATGCAACGGATGATGATAGCGATGTAAGCGACCGTCAGAGCATAGACAAAGGTCTTGGTCTTCTTGTCACTCGCTCTGATGACCTTGACGTTTCCGTTGGTCGATGATTCACTCTCCGTAGCAGTATCATCACCAGCCCTGACAGCAGCACCGTTCTTGATAGCCTTGTGTCTTCTCCAGATATAGATCATCATCAGTCCACCACAGAAGATCATATTGGCCATCTGGAAGACAACACCAGCAACGAGAAGACCAGATCCTACATCCAGCAAGCCCTGGTCGTCGTTGTCTCCATCAGTGGCAGCTGAAGAAATACCACCACCGGCAGCTTGGATAACAATAGAGAAGAAATCCGTGCCGACGAAAACCCAAGGATACAAGACAGGTTTGATGAAACTGTACTCTCGACCGTACCACAAAACAAGATGCTTGAAGGTGATCGAGATAGCAGCGGCGACCAGGGTCGGGCCGAGGATAAGAAGAACGAGTTGGATGACGAAAGCGTTGTAGACCCAGGGGTTGGAACTCATGACGATACGGCCACTGTAGCCGATGAGTTCAAATATCGTCCCGATCGCAAGCCATAGTGTATATGACCAAGTTCGCGCCTTGATGCCGAAGTACAGTTGGGGTATAAGCGCCAGCGCGTGGGCCACGACGAAGAAAACACAGGCACCTAGCGTAAAAGTGTCGCCGTATAGGGATAGCTCCGCGGGACATCGTTCGGAGATGCCATCGGAGCAGGTGTCGTAGGTTGGCGGTGGATAGTTTGTACCGTTGGAGGACATTTTGACGTTTTCACCCTTGATCTGGGGAAGAAGTTGGTAGGAACATTTGTTTCGTTATGTTGGAGGGCGAGCCGGATATAAAAATAAAAACATGGTGATTTCTGGAGCACGTCCTCCGCGGGGCAGCCCGTGGAGAATTTTACGGGTGGAATGGAATTGTGGATTTGATTACAGGGCGCAGTTGGAGAGCCAAGACATGAGAGTAAGCGACGTGCAAATCGCCGTCTTGGCGTTTGATCCTTGAACATGAGTCTGTCGTCATATCAGTCAAGATACTTGAGGACTACTTTGACAAAGTATGAGTTAAATAGTACAGAGACGTAATAACTTTACTCTTGATAAGCTTCAAAGCTAAAAGTTTACAAGAATACAAAGAAAGACATCAATCAAGGACAATCTCGCTGTCAACGCGTAAATCTTGGCATCGTCAGCATGAGCCAACGACGCGTAGATAGAAATTGATAAGCTCGCATTTCCCGAACAGCCCGATTGGTCCGTCGAGCTTTATCAGCTCGCATTTCTCGTTTCCGTCGCTTTTCTCGCAGCGAGATACAGGCCTAAGATTACACGTCGTCTGAGGCCATGGGTATCCACATGTAAGAGATCGGAGGTTTCATTCTAATGTTATCCCGTATTCCCGGTCCAACATGTCACCTTAGGAGTTTTAAGCTTAAATAAAGTGAGAAAAAGGAGCGTAGACAGACTACGCTAAACATATAAGATGATACCAATTTTTCTTACTACATACCGATAGCCTCTTCATGGGGTCAAACCCTCTTGAATTTTGGTGCAAATCTCGAGGCGCGGAGCTCTTCGGGAGAGACGGCTCTTGTGCCGGCTTGGATGGAGATTATTCAACTCTCGGGTATGTTGAGATGGGAGCGAATGAAGTCAAGAGATGGCGAAGGAAATATTACCTTACAAGGCGAGTTATCAAGTCTGACAAGTTCAGCAGTCGTGCAGAGATAAGTGGCTTGACATCGAAACTCAATAAGTTCATATACCGTGTAAATGCAAGTGACGTGTTGCAGGATCCAACGTCGCCCCACGTCAGCAGTTGATAGACATCATATTGTCAGTCTGGAGAGAATAATCATATCGGTTCTTTAACAGTAACAGTTGAACTTAAATTTCTCACATTGAGTCAGAACAGTACGGAGCGGCCATGCCGAGCTCAAGATAATCATTAGAGCGCGATCACCTTCCTTCGTCTGCGGATGACTCCAAGCCTTAAACAATACCGTCTCCAGAACTGTGAATAACGGGAAGACTTCTCACGCTGAGCTTTGAAAAGTCTGGAAACGAAATTGCTCATGGAAACGCCGGTTCCCACGCCGCCATTCTTTGGCCGAGCAGGTCATAATGAAATCTTTGAAGAAGCCAAGAACTGCCTTTCACAACTTGACTCATCTGAGCTCGACTCCCACGAAGCATGCACCCCATGCTCTCATTCAAACAAGACAATACGTTTCCAAGAGCTCCCACAGTCGATAAGACAGTCATGTCTTGCACTTCTTGGCTGCGTTTTTGGGCCCTCTTACGAACACCTGATTTCACAAGGCACAAAGAATGAGAACAGATTATGGTCCAACCTGACTGTTCCAGCTGTTATCAACTCCTTGGAAGCAAATTTCGGGGCAAAGCTAGACCGGCGGAAGCTCAATCTTGAGCTCATCGCGCAACAAATCTGCAATAACACGGCACAGCCATTTCAAGATATCGATACCAGCTCACAAGAGTGGATCGACCAGCTCTGTGGCCCAAATTTACGATGGGAGTCGATCGGTCTGCTCTGGAGTGTTTTGAGGCGAATCCCGGGGTCCTTTGAGCCGATAGAGAAGAACCAGTTCCATGTCTTGGAGAGCGGAACTGCGAATAAGCCGGTGTTGGCATTCCTGAGACACAGCATCAACTTGGCTCGGCACTTCACCCTGGCTAATGTCATCATATTGGATCTTCTGTTCCAAAAAGCGATAATGGAATCGATGATTGTAGGTGACGCCAGTAGGTTACCCTCTTCTTGTTGTATGTATCCCTATACTGACAGAATGCGCCAGGCTTGGTTTGCTGGGGTTCTTTCGCGGATGCCGTTTCCGTCATGACTTATCTTGGAGTCCACGCCGAGAAGCTCACTGGACCTTACAGGCCATCACTGAGTTCAGAACACAAACGGCGGCTGTTTGGCCGAGTTTACAACCTTGACAAAGCCATCGTTGCTTTCACTGGAAGACCACCACTACTGAATCCGCGCTTTTGCTCAACACCGCCACCACTGGATTTGAGTGACGAGGATCTTCTTGCCGGTGGCGCCGCCCTTGAACGCGCTGTAGCTGAGCTTGACCATCGTGGGTGGAATGTGCACAGAGGCGTGTATCCTTCGAGTATCTGTCGAGCTGGTTACTCGATGGCTGTGATCCTGAACGAAATTATTGACATCAGTCTTGGTTCTGGGTCTAACGCAACTGTTGAGACGATCAGGTATCCACTACCACTCCCGCTAGTAATGAAAGGTCACTAACCCCTCAGAAATCTCAAGCAACGTCAGCTAAATGTCATTACTGAGCTTCCCAGGTGCCTTGTCTATGATCCCGATGACCCTGCCGATCTTCCTCTTCCCAAAGCAGAAATACGGTCGTATGACAAAGACCTTTCTGACCCTCCAGTTGAGACAAACGTCGTGTCTCTCAAGATATTCATCCGGTTGACACACCTACAGAACATGTTCTTGCTAGAAAGGCTGCTCGTCCAGTATGGATGTCCAGATGAAGGGGATGTGCTGTTGGTTTCGTATGAGATGATAACGCTCACTCTTATGTTTTGGATGCACAAGGATCGGTTCCGAGATATTCGACGTGATATGGAATGGCTGGTATGTTCTTTGTCCTACTTGCCTTTGGAACGTATCTGACATGTCGTGTAGTTGATGGCATTTGCAGTACCGGGTGGTGGCATTCTCTGCCTGGAACTCCTCAGCCCAACATTTCAGGGCAAACATCCCAAGGACAGTCGCCTCAGCCGATCAAGCATTGTTCAGCAACTCAGCTTGCTTGTTGGTTTCTTGGACTGGGTTCACCCATCAGCACCAAACGGCGACCTCTGCGCGAGCTGCAAGACTGTGATACAGCGCGTTTTGGATTATCACCTGAATAACATGGATCCGATCAGTGACGTTGGATCGTTGGACCAGTTCAGTTCTGGTTTGGCGGGGAGGCTCAACTTTAGATTTGAGTTGTTGAATACGTTTGACTGGCTTAATACTTGATAGGGCCTTGTTGCTGGAAATTAGTCTGCATGTCCTCTTTTATGCGAGCTGTGAAGCCTCGTATGGGCACTTGCAATTTCTGGCAGTGGCAGACACTGTTAGTTATTCACTGGCTCACAGTGACCACTCTCTGGTGGCAATCAAACCGCAAACTTCGAGTTCACTTGAATTCTTCACCCTTTGATCTCTTGTGATTTTCCTCTGATGTTGCTTTCTTTTCTGATCTCGCAATAGACACCACGCGTCATTCACAATAAGCCTTCACCATCCTGCAGACTTGGAGGCATCAACCTTTTTTGTGTTCAACGCTCTTCTCTCTTCGCAAACTTGATTACATCAACACTCCATTCTCCGTTTCATTAACTTGTCTGCTATGCCAAGCGGTGCCTTGCAGAGCATCGCGACCATGGCGGGAACACCTACAAACCCAGCACTGACGACCATCCCAACCGAGATTGTCTGTATGATCGCGGCAGACTTATCTGACCTTGAGGTGAAAGAATTGACTATGGTATCAAAGCGATTTGGCGAGCTATTTCTCTCGCGTGTCTGCAAGCAGCTCGAGTTCTCCGGCGACATGGAGAAGCTGACAAACGACCTTCATGCATACTTTGCAAACATCTCAGCCCCGTTCCGTGATATAGTCCGCCATCACACGAGGTCTGTGTTCTCCTCCGCTGTTATGACGCTGGACTTGAGTTCTTGGCTGACTTTCGTCCACAGATATGTGACATTCAACGTCAAGAGTTTCAACACCATCACCCTGATGAACAATTGGATTCTGGCCAATAAAATCAAAAGCATTCCAATTGGGCAGTTCTTAGTAGACACGCCCAAACTTGACGGCGTAGTGTTCAAAATCCGGCTGCCAGACCAGCAAGAAGAATTCAAATTCCACAGTTTCATTCGAAATGGCCCGGATTGGTCAGGCCCCGGAGAATTCTATTTCAAATCACAGATTGACGAATCGACCATGGGCAAAATCATCCGAATGTTTGAGACTGGGAGCCTCAAGGGTATTTCCTCTCCTCCTGGTTCTTCAAGTGAACACTATGAGGAACTAAGACGCAACGGCCCCGATCTCGTTTCACTACGACTAGATGGGGAAATCTTAGGCAAAAATGGTCATGGGTCCTTTCTAAGCCTGAATGATAGGCTTATGGACAGCATCAGCAGGGACTTTTCTCGGCTGGAGTCGCTGATAATTTGCGAAAAGTTTCACTACACAACTACCACGAATCTCATATGCACTTCAAGCAGAGGTCGATGGGTAGGGACTCCTTCATTATATCTTGCTATCCTATCATCAATACTGACGTGACTGTAAGTTATCAACCATCGAAAGAATGGTTTTAATATTCGACAATATGCCGCGCCTACGTCGCTTTGCTTTTACGCTTAGGGGATGGGGAATCAACGGCCACGCTCTAGCGATGATTCTGTCAGAATTGCTAGCCGTACTCGGTAACAGAGCTCCTTTACCATTTGAAACTTACGGGATCGTAAGGCTGTACAGAATTTTGGTCTCAAATTTTGCCGCCCATGCACACTCCCTCGAGGAGGTTTGCATAACATCCTATCACCACACGTTTTACCGAGCAACTCTTGCAGATGGGGTGTGGGATATGTCTAAAGAGTCTTTTGATGACCCTTCTCAGAAGTACTTGTTCCCGAGTGTTTTGGGGGTCAAAGACTAGAGTTCTGTTTGGAGTTGAATGGGGAAGTAAAGATGGAGCTTAAGAATGTAATATCTGCACCCTGCGAGCAGACACTGTAAATTTTATACGGTAAAGAAATCTGTGGCTTAGTAGTAGTTAATACTTTGACGATGAGAGTAGAAACCTTTGAGAATGCCAAAGTCGCTTTTGCAGCAAGTAGTGGTTTCTCCTTTGTTTCGCCGTGCATCAAGACTGGTATCACCAATTTTACGCATCGGAACACCATCAGTTCCCAGTGACACATTAACCTAACAGCATGGACCTTCTCACTTATTGACTCTCACTTGGCAGGACCATGTCCCAATGGAGCAAGAAAACTGCAAATGCCAAGTCAGGATGCCAGAATTAACTGGTCTCGAAGACTAATAGGATATTCTCAACTTCTCTAGTCTTTTCATTACTTAGAATAAAGGCCCTTGGTTCTCCTATTTATGTGCCTAATTTCTCTGAATTATCCGCTTCATCCTTCTTGATCCTTCACCTCGTTGACCTACAAACATCTTTCTTCTTTGTTTCGATCGTCAAGTGAACTATCTGGTTACTGTTACTGTATTGGCTTCCTAAGCTCCATTACAGCCACGAAGTACTTCTATTCCTTTTTCTTTTATAAAAAATAAAACCTTTCCGTTTCCTCAACCCAAAATCCCAACTTCGCAAAGCACAGCATAGTAAGAAACTCATATCAACACCCATGGCAGGTCTACGATCAACTCCTACACTGGAAACAGTGCCAACTGAGATTATGTATCTGATCGGCTCTCATCTGCATGAAGATGACTTTGGAAGCATCACACAAGTCTCGAGAATACTCCGCCAAGTTTTCCTCCCTCGACGATACGCCAGGATCCAACTTTCGGGCACCGTCGAACAAGTAGCTCAGCATTTGATGCCTATATTCTCATTTGGCGGTGACGCGATCTCGACCAACATGAGACAGTTGACCGAAACTCTGACTAGGTAACTGCATCCATAAGCTATCAGATGGCGCTCAAATACTAATCTTGCAGATCGGTGGCCATCAGGATCGACTACTCGGAATACGATGCTGATGTGCCTTTACGCTTTGAACGAGACCATCTCGAGTGCCTTGGCCTTTTTCTTCGTTCAATAGATCGACTCTGTACGATCAACCTGTCTCTGAACCTCCCACGTCATCAGGACCGCCTCTCATTCAATAGGGCCCTACGCAAGACCACGAGATGGGCGCGCGTCTATCATTCTACCACCCGCTGCCTCACATTCCTTGACAATACTGTGGCTTCGAATTTTAATGCGGTCGTCCGGCGCTTCCCACCTGGGATCCTCGAAGGTGTTCAGCTACCCGAAGGACTCAACAGAAGGCACTACGTGAGCTTAAAAAAGTCCCCTCAAGGCCAAGCTCTCAAGGCTCTGCATATCAATAGAACGGCCTACAGGAAAGCTCCAAATGCAGTCCCGCATTTCGACCTGGAGATCCTCTACAACCTTAGAAACGACTTTTCTCGGCTGGAAACACTCATTCTTCACGAAGATACACCTGACCGTGATCTTACTAGTGATTTGAGAATGTGGCCGTTGGGGTTAGTATGGTTTGACGACCAACTTGGCTTCGTAAGTGCTATCTCCACATGCTGATTGTTCATGGCTAATCCGTTGGGACAGGATCGAGACGTCAATGCACTGGTCACAGCTCTGAGTCGGATGCCTCGCCTTCGCCGCTTTGCTTTCACGATGTGGCTTGTCAGACTTAACGGCCGCGTCATCCCGCATGCTCTGGACGCGCGCTATCGACCAGAGAACATGGTCAAAATCGACGACGTTTACATTGCTAGCCTTGTATCGCCAATCTTGACCCGAGTCCCCAGTCTCGTAGAGCTTTGTGTCTCGCCTGTCCACCCGATATTCTACAGGGGAATCAGACGAAATGGCCAAGTCGACATCCAACGAGAATCTCGCGAGAACCCGGCTGAGGAGAAACGATTTCCCAGTCTGTTGCTGGATTGAACTAACGCCGCTCTGTTGTTTTTGTGTTGACCGTTGTTTCTACTGCGACCCGGCTTTCTAGCACTTGCGCCTGATGTTTGTGGTTGAATGTTTACGTATATGTGATAATACAAGGAGAGGAATGTGATGTGTAAGAAATGGATCGTACACTTTGGAGAGGGCTTCGAGAATGGCCGACAGGAGTTTGGAGTTGACATGGGCATATGGACATGAGTAGTTATTAGTCATCAGTGAAGCTTTTAGGGGGAGCCAGTATCATGAAGACGATATCACGTACCAATCGCCTGCGGTAGCAGCCTAAAGGCTAACTATGCCCAGCAAATGTTTGCATAGGTACCTAGCTTGAGATAAACAAACAGAAGAATAAATCTCATTGGAAAGTGAGCGACAAAGCAGAAGTTTGATCTGCTGTGGCAATGAAGCATAGAGTGGACATGGATCGTTGAACCTGCAAATTGAACGCTTTGATCTTATGTCCAAACAACTTAAAAAAGTCTCACAGGCTGAAGAGGAAATATTTCCTCTTTTTACAGTGGGCTCCAGTAGTCAAACCTCGAATTTGGTGAATTAAGGACCAAAGTTTTCAGCACTGGCATTGGCAGTGCGAGCCTCTTTTCTTCCTTATTCATTGTTGCCTTTAACACCAAACCTCCTTTGTCAAACCCCCAGTAAGCTTTGATTTGTTTTCTGATTTCTCAAAATCCATCGCGCACTCGATCCTGCACTTTTCATCCTCATTTCCTACGTTTCCGAACAACTGAACATCACGCTTCTTGTGGCTATGGAAGCCGAACAGCGAGAAGAGCATGCGGCCACGCCCACGTCCCTGAGCGCCTTGGAAAAGATGCCGACCGAAGTCCTTCTCATGGTTG
The DNA here is from genome assembly GCA_014898875.1 of Fusarium miscanthi. Lineage (NCBI taxonomy): Eukaryota > Fungi > Ascomycota > Sordariomycetes > Hypocreales > Nectriaceae > Fusarium > Fusarium miscanthi. The sequence continues at coordinate 30,620 of JAAVUA010000237.1, forward strand.
GATCCCATCTCGGCTCGAACGCCTTCAGGGCTGCTACGCTTGTTTCCAAGCGACTTCGATGTGTCCTCCTCCCTCGGCTTTTCAGAGAGCTCAACTTCTCTGGCACCTTGAGAAAACTAGCTCACGACATGAGGTCATTCCTTTCCGGCGAATTCAAGCACTTGATGATGACTATTCTTTCTACTCTCAAGTATTCATTCATCCCAGAATCTGACTCTTGAAGCCACTGACTAATCTTGCAACTCATCCTTAGGTCTGTGACTATTCGCTTCGAACCCCACAGTCGCGCCGAGGAATCTACAGATTCGCATCTTTCGACACACAGAATCGCAGTCATCGGTGAATTCATCTCCAGTCTATCGCCAATCGATTTCATCTCGTTCGATAATCAAATTAAGAACAAAGGCCCCCTAGAGATCGACTTTAGTGAGGCATTAAGCAATACACCAAAATGGAATGGTCCCAAGGCCGTCTTTTTTGTTGGGCGCAGGAACTTGTCAATTTTCAGTGCCATCATAAACCAATTTGCCCCCAACACTGTCAAGGCAGCTCAACTTCCCCCCTACACTACGAAGAATCACCCTTTGGCCTTGAAATTAGCATGTCCCTTACTCAAGGGTCTGAGGGCCGATGTATCGGCAAAAAAGAGTTCTTCGCGAACACTTGCCTGCATGAGCAGCAGCACCCTTCGGATGATGGACCGTGAGTTTCCGCATCTAGAAGCCCTTGTTCTTGATCAGGTGGGTTTTCATACCATAATGTTGGGTGGTGCATTTATTCCTAAGAGGCCAAGTCTACCGAGCCTTGTAAGACCCCTCAATCTTGCTCAGCGTTGTGTTACTAATACAGGGATAACAGAACGGGTGTGTCGAGAATCTTATTGCACAGCTGAAAGCAATGCCACGATTACGACGTTTCGCTTTCACACTCCAGAAAGAGTGGCTCTGCAACGAATACAATTATGAATTGTTTAGCCAAAGCGCCCCAAGTTCTAGCGGAGATGAATCAGACCATCAACTACAGGCCAATTCAGTGCCAAATGAGTGGCCTTACTGGCTGCCCGATACTGCTCAACAGGACAGGTGGCATGCAGAACTCATTACTCGCATTCTCAAGGCCGTTCCTCAACTCAAGGAGCTTTGTATCGTGATCGATCAACGGGAATATCACCGAGGGACAAAGACCGAGAGCGTCGTAACGGTTCGCAAAGAGCAACTTGGATTTTCTGAGAAGCAATCCCGATTCCCCTACGTTTTGGCGGATATTGATTGATCTTTTCAACGGCTTTACGGTGGAAGGTTAGACTTAGAATGCTTGCTAATGGTAATTTTCACTTTACTTGAAATTCTGCCCCTTCAGCAATGTCAATTTCCCAGATTACAGTCACAAAATGCCGTCCCAAAGCTCAAACTTGAAACGAGTGGATGATTTACCAATGATCCGCACAGACCTAGAAAGAGATGTGACCGTGTTTCGTAATCCTCACTCATCTTTCTTACCACTTTCCTCAGTCTCCTGCTTCTGTCCTGACTCTTCAGCCTCCGGCTTCTCCTCTGCTTCCTCTCCCGCTTCCACGTCCTGGGTTGTCTCCGCAACGTCATCTTGAACATCGTCAACAACTTCCTCAACACTTCCACTAAAACGCTGCTCCCGCTCCAGAAGCGAGCGTATCACAGGCTGAGCGTTCAACTCCGCAGTCAGGCGGTTGTTGATATCCTCACCCAGCTTCTTGCGCGCCTCTTTCTGCTGCTCCGTCAATGGCACACCCGGTTGTTGACCCCCACATGGACACTGGGCAATCCAATCCGGTGCGATAAACTTCTGACTTCTCTTGCCTGAGTCGATCACACTCTCCAGAACGGCAAAGGTGAGGTCAAGAATGTTGTCCCTGCCGAACGAGTCTGGATCTGTGAGGAGCTGAACTCCTATTCCGAATGCAATGGAGAGGATGGGACCCACTCCCGGGATGAAGCCCAGGCCTAGTTGGGTGATGCGGACGAGCAGGTCCCTGAGGAAGGGATTGTGCTGATAAGGTCTCCATCCGATCTCGACACCAAAGGTGGCGCTGAGAATTCTAGCGAAGTCCATCTCGCGGAGGAAATCTGCATGGTGTACTACCCCAACAGAAGACGCCCAAGCAGGTGCTGATCTTGTCCACACAACCAACTCTTGTCCTCTCGCCTTCGGGTTGAACAATCCGTAGTCCGGATTGCGCAGTTTGTGTGGGATGGAAAGATAGGCGATGATGTCTGGGATATTGAAGCCCCAAGTAAGGTCATCGTGCCAGCCAAGCCCGTTATAAGAGCTGGGAACTATGGTTCTAGAGACCCCGGTATCACTGAACATCTGAAACCGATCTCTGTGTCTGAAGTCGATAACGACATAGGTGCACAGGTTGGGGAAGGCTTGGTCTGTGCTGAACGCGACAGGGAAGTAGATCGCTCTGAGGGGAATGGTAGCATCGATCCATAGCCACTGGGTATTGCGGTCCCGGATCTCCACTGGACGCAGAATGTATTTTCTGGGGCCTCCTCTCTGGTGATCCCGACACTCGTTCCAGTTGAGGCTGTTGGGATGGCTATGAATACTGAGCATAGGCCATGGGGACTTGTTTCTGCTCTCGCCCACCCAGAATCTGTCCCAGTCCCCGAAGCGTGTGCCTCCAACTCCGGAGGGCGTACCATGCTGCCAGCGCGACCTTACATGGGATCTTTGCGTCACTCCAGTCGCTGGCCAGCCGTTCCAGTAGTACTCGAGAAGAATGGTCCTGTAGAACCTATTCTGGTCGTTTGCGGTCCAGTGAGGGCCATATCTTAGAGAGCTTCTAACGAAGTAGCATTCGCCCTCTGGGTAGTATGAAGCCATTATGTAGAGATATAAGAGTTTGTGTAGTTGAGGGCTGTGACTTGGAGCTTATAGTGACTACACAGAGTGACGAAACTTTGAAGAAAGAATGTTCTCTTGGAGAATTCTGGATTTGAAATTTGAGAAAGCCGGGGAAACCTGTCTTGATATAGCCGTCTTCTCCCACCACAACCCCTTCGGAGCCCAACAAACACACCAATTTCCATTCCCAAGCCCAGTACGACCTGTCCATGATGATCGCATCATTCGGTCTGCAGTCAAAAGTGTTTGTGGTAGTCGACAACCCCGCACATGAAGCCATTTCGTATAAGCCGGGGTAGCACAACCTCTTGACCGTTATGCTGCCGTACAAACACGTCGATAAATGAGAAATCCCATCGCCGTCTTTGATTCACTGCAGAAAATCAGAGCATCACGATTTCTAACGGCCCGAACGTTGGTTTCACCCTGATGCTGTCAAATGCACGGGATGAAGCCAATTCGTAGAGGTTTTGTGGAGGTGGAGAGTCATGACTGCATGTCTCACCTAGTTGAGGATATTTCGGCACTTGTTATCTTGGCCATCGCGATTTATGATGTTCAATGCCATATTTTTTCAGTACGAAGAAAGTTCCTGGCGGTGCGCATAGACTAAAAAGATACTCCTGTGAAGGGGATATGAACTTATCATGTATATCAGCGGAACGTGGTTGCTCACATACATGACATCATGCTCAAGAAAGGAGCGAGGCCAACCGCCGTAGTCTAAAGACGATGTCCGTCAGTGCTGTAGTGATCGTATGGTTGAGGCTGTGGACAAACTGTAAGCCGTAAGAATGAAGTTCCCGCAGAGTAGCATTGCAGAATGAGATGTTTGTAGTAAGCTGAATTAGGAAATCCCCGACGGCCCGGACTTTACGGACGCCTTTGGTGAAATATTCTCCGCTACTAGATCCTAACGTTAAATGTTTGGGAAGCTATATCCTGCATGTCTCTGTTGCGACTGACCAATGAAAGGAGATCCCTAAGAATCGTGTATTTTCGTGGCAGGACTCAGCCTCACAACAGCAATCGGAAATCGGAGACAACTTCCATCCCTTTGGCCAGCGATAGCCTCACTGAGATTAGCCTGAGGGTGCAGTGATATTTCTTCCGGAGACTTGGTGGGACTTGGAATCAAATCCATACTAGCCACTTATATCTAGCCGTGCTTAGTGAAGATACAGACCTCACTTGTTTGATTTGCTGCAGCCCCCGCTCGCACTCGGTCTCACTCTCAATGTCAACCTTCACCGCACTCGGCAGATGCGATTTTTCCAGCACCATTCTTACTCACGCGTGCCTGAGCAAAGCTGACTGCAGAATCATGTGTCAGCAGAAGACCTCAGGCTCTCGGCATTGATGTTAGGACTAAGCCTCTGGAGGCTGAGTAAGGTGACGATCCCAAGACAGCGAGCAAAGGAAGACCTCACAAGTGTTCAATGCAAAGGTTCCTTTTATCCACCTGCCAATTACACGCCGGGCAACCCGAGGGATCTTTAATTGACAAGATAGGGCCGTGGTCAATGCTACTGCGTTGTGCTGGTTGGACTGAAACGGCTATACGACGGGAATATTTACGCCACTTGTAGAGATGAACCAGCCAAGGGCTTCACTCTACTCAAGTCTTCTCGATTTAGTGTCTGACTAATAGATCGAAACAATTACAAGATATGCATATTAGTATCTTTCTGAACGGTAATAAGGGCTTCAAAATTCAGCTTCAGTAAAAATTTGCAGCAGAACGGAATTCCGCTTCTGTGTGACCTCCTGCCACTTGCAGCATAAATCAATGCGTTGTCAGCATACCGCCGCAAACTAACCATGGGTGTCCCCTGCACTTCCAACCCGATTCTCACTGACGATCTCTGAATGGCTCTTCCGAATATACCAATTTTAGTAGTGTCCTTCCTGTAGCCTCGGGTTGAATTTCACGGGCTCATGGTGACTCTGCCTCATTGAGGATACTGTGGTAACGTAGCAAGAGGCTAATGAAGGACATATCATGGGGGCGGGTAAATGGAAATAGTATAAAGAGAGGGTTTCCTTTCCATGAGGTGTCTTTGTTCATCAGATCACGACTTACAACTTCAACTCACTCTTCAACTCGTTCTTCATATCCAACCGCCAAAATGGTCAAATTCATCACCTCTTTCGCCATCATCCTCACCGCCGCCTCTTCAGCCCTTGCTGCTCCTCAGCCTCTTGAAGCTCGTGATGACACAAGCTGCATGGACAACCTTCCTGGAAACACCTTGGCCAACGTGCGTCACATCTCCCGCTCCTCTACAACCTGATTCAGCTTACTAACCTCCTCCAGGTCAACGAAGCAGTCGAGTGCATCAACTACCTCGCCAGCCTCGGTGACCAAGCCTGCGTTGCTGGTGTCTCGGGCCAGTCCTTCTGCAGGCGCGGAAACACCCAGATCACTGGTCTTGCTGTTGGACTTAACAGCGACCAAACCTCTTCTTCTCCTTGGTGAGCTCATTTTCAGAACCTGCCTCTGTTGGTTCTTTGTTAATCCCATTCTTAGCCGTGATGTTGCTCGAGGAGCTGGTCTTGTCATGGAGTAAGTCTTCTTCCGAGTGTATAAGCTGTTGCTTTGCTAACGATTCTCAGCCGCTGCACGCGAGCCGATGGAAAGGTTCGAGGACAGAACCCTGCTTGGGGCAATGGGCATCTCATGGTCGACATCCGCAATGTTCCTCAGTAAAGTAGCGGCCAGTGTGTCTTGATTCCAATGACGTACAGTGGAGTGGCTCTTTGTATATACGAGAAATTTGAATACATTATCACATCATTTTGTCTCTTTGAACAATACCTTTATGCCTTGATTTCTGTTCACATTACTATGTAAGCCAAAGATAAATATAAACAATCGTACTTGGGCTACTCCAGATTTCGTATTGTTTATGTTTGCTCTTGATGTTCACCACTGCATTTCAGATTTAAAGCTACGTGATTGGGTTGTCGACCTCACACAAAGACCAACCCAAACTTCACGACCTCAAGGCATACACAGCATTGTGGCCTTACAACATTCTACCTAAAACGATTCACTTTTCTTACATAGTAAATGCTAGATATTTTTATAATTCATCTCATAGGACGAGCGATCAGTTGCCGGTTTCACGTTAAATTTGCTTACACCGACCCCACAATCTCCGTCCTCCATGTCCGTGTCCGTGTCCGTCCACCGCGTCCGTCTCGTCTTATGCCAACCTTTACCTCCGACCGACCTTTTCTTCCCCATTTTCCCCTCCAAGCACCCAAACGACGCAGTAGACTATCAAGCACTATGGTTGTACCGGCGGTGTACTCTTCCCTTGACAAAGAAGACCGAGTCGACGACAAAAACCCCGGTCTGATAACAGACTTCCCCTTCTCGCAACCAACAGACTTCAAAAAATTGTACAAGCTGGATAGTTGGCTGAAATGGTATGTCATAACTCTTGGCATATATCTTGTTGGTGCCATATTCTGCCTAGTCTGGTCGTATACCGGCGCAGTCCTCGATAGCGATGCTTCAAAACGTCGAGTCTTTCGCACAGGCGACTCCGTACCCGTTGATCAACTCTACTCCGGTATAGCACTCTCAGTCCTCCTGGCACCCGCAGCTTTGTTCGTTCAATTCGTCGTCTTTGATTTTCGGAGATTGCATTTATTCGCGCTCACGACGCAGCAGCCCGTTGCGATTAGAGATCTGGATGACATCGCAGAGGGCGTTACGCTGTTGACGCTACCGGCTGTCATAAAGTACTCGTGGTGGTATGGAGTCATGCATACTTTTCTCATCATTACAAGAACGTTGCTTGTGCCCGTTGGAACGCTGTCGCTTACTGTTGGGCCGTATGGGCATTATAAGGAGGGCTGGGGTGTTGTGGGGGTTCCGGTTGCGCGGGATGCAGTGGGCAGTAATATCACGGCGCTATCGACTGCGATGGGTGCGAGTCCGGACTCAAAGTTTCACCCATCGCTCTCTAGAAACGATACGTTTTTGTCTCGGACGGTGTTTACGTTTGTGGGGAGTCTTGTTTCGCAGAATGCGCTGGCGAATGTTGACTCGGGCGTCTTGGGGCCTGTGCCTACGCATAACCTCACCTTTGCAACAAACACGACTTACGATGGGTTGGTCTTCTTCAACTGGACTGCTCAGTGTGAAGCAGCTACTGAAGTGAACTACACCTCTTACAAGGACGACGGCAACACGATTTACAATTTCACCCTCCCTGACGACAGCGTCGAGAGCATCGAGCTGCTTTCTCAAGGCTCACAGAGACTTCGACTCTGGAGCAATGCCTCAGTTCACGGCACAAGCAAGATCCCGACCTCAGGCACGACATACTTCCTCTCAGCTACAAAGTCCATCCCGAATGTCAACGAGACTGCCCTGCGGAACAGAGGCAACGACAAGAGCTTGGTGCAAACAGACGAAGGAGACTGGATCTCCCGCACGAAATGCACGCCCTCTATCAGATGGCTCGTCGGCTCTTGTACCTTCAACGGCACGATAATGACATCCTGCACCGAAGTCCCAGGGTCCAACCAAACAGCGCTCGATACAGAAGCCCTGGATGCGCTGGGCGTTTACATGTCTGCTATTCCATGGTACATCTTCCGCAATCAGATCGGCATTGTTGACGATACCCTCGACGCTCTCTACGCGATTCCCACGGCAGAAGATTTCGGTCACTTCTTTGGCAACATGGCGCACGCAATCGTGTCGATCAGTACAGCTGGGTATTTCGGTACTTCATCTGTTCCTACTCTCTCCCACATCACGGAGTCAGTGTACATAGTGCGTTGTAGTGTTCTCATCGCCGTAACGGTCATGCTGCTTCTGTCCGTATCCGTCTCGGTCATCGACATTATTCGGAATAGGATGAAGCATCTTCCTCAACTACCGGCTTCATTCCTTGCTATTGCGCATGCTGTGAGGGGGTCTTGGTGGGATAACGAGTTGAGCGGTTACAGGCCGTGGGATACGATGAAGACGAGGAGTGATGGGGCGGGGGCGGTCATGTTTGGCGTTGATACAGAAGACTCGAGATTCATCAGGCTTGCACCGTCTGTTGCACCAATCCGCCGTTGATTCGGTATATATAGTGCTTTTCATGTAGCTACTGAGCAAATTCATTTCCATCCCCTCATTCTTCATCCTGTCATGAAATCATCCTGATAAGCCTCCATGATTCAATCACCGCCATGAAACCAAGCCCTTGGCCGTCCCAAAAACATGAGCACATCCTTCCTCACTCCCCCGTAGCAAACCAATCATCGATTTCCTCAAACCACTCATCAACAGAAGCATTGGTCTCGGCAACACCCCAGGCAGGAGGGCCCTCGTACGGCAGTTTCGCAAGCTTGTAGTAGAGAGGGCGGGTGAACTTCTCGTCGAGCCAGACACCGCGCTTGATGGGCGTCTTCTCAACGTCAATGATTCTCTTCATGTTATCGCCGAGCTCGTTGGGGTCCGATTTGAACTTGTTGTGGATGATGAGGTTGAAGTTGAGATAGCCCATGTATTCGCCGTCGCCTGCAAAGTTGGCTTCCTCGAAGTCCATGTTGATGCAGTCCCAGCTGAGGAACCCGGCTTTGTTGAGGCGCATCATCCACTGGAGACTGTGCCATGTTAGTTAGCTACGCTCAACAGAAGATGAAGAGATATGAGACGGGTGAGGTGAACTTACAGAGCGTCACGATATCCATGCAACTTACCACCAGTCTCCTAGAACTTGAAGCGCAGCAAGTTGGTACGCTCGTCCTCTGGCAACCCTGCACGAGTACCCTGAAGAACATTGATGAAATCGATCAGGATGAGGTTCTCCTTGTGATCCTTCTCGCAATTCTTGACGTCAAAGCCAAAGATCATAAGAGCATCCATGAACGGCTCAGTCTTGAGACGGAATCTCACAGTGAGTTCGGCCTTGCCATCGGCGGTGGGCGCCATCCACATAGCAAAGCCATGAATGGCAGTGCGCTTACCATTCTCGTCGGCAAACAGCACATTCTCGTTCAGCTCGAAGAAGAAGTGCTGGCGGCACTCAGTCTCGCCGGGCAGCTGGTAGTACTGGACAGACATGGCGATGATGCCGGTGCGGGAGACGACGGCGAGATGAGGGTCCGTCTGGCCGAGGATGTCAGACAGGGTGAAGGTGTCACGCGCAGGAGGAGGGACTTTCTCCCAGTCGCGCTCCTCAGTAAGCAGGGCGGTCTTCCAGTATGTGTCGTGGTTCTTGGTAGGGTCGACACCAGTGGAAGGGTGCATCGTGGCGTGGGCCCGCTTGGACGCATACTCGGCAGCCTGCATTCTAGCGGTCTTGATGACAACAGAGACTACTCTGTTGGAACTCTATTCGTATACTCAGGGGTTGATAGGTACCGCGTCCAAACACGGTTGTTGGTGGTTGTGTGTGGGTCAAGTTTGCATGCAGGTTGTGGATGAGGGAGACGAGGGGGATTACGAAATATTTTGCACTAGAGCTGCTTGCCTACAAATAAACAAGGGCCATGCAGAGTGGCTAGGGCTTGGTATGGCAAATTACCCCTCTGTCAGTACAGGCACCCTCACTGTTTTCTCTGCCCTGCCCTGTCCTGCTCAGTCTTTCTGATAGAACTGCCAAATGTCCTTCGGCTCTCTCACTCACACGTCCTTCGTCTGGTCTCGTCATATCCACCACGTCAATCTGTTTTTGTTTTTCTATGCTTGTTTTCCTTTATTGGGTGCATCTCAAACAGCTGCCAAACTTCAAGCCCAACGATCCTCCACAAACACAATCATCAAGATAAAGGAGATAAAGGAGGTCATCCAGGCATGGCTACATTCCACCCCTTTCATATGCCTAGGCTTCACTTGCTGTTCTTTTCGTTCCCAATCTCTCGCCACATAATTCATTCCTCGAGTCCAAAGCTAGATTCAGACTCGAGCCCAGACCACAGATCCGATTCCGAATCTCCTCCCGATCCAGTATCTAGACCCGTGGTAGAGAATGGGCCCAATTCTTCACCGTACAGTCGCAGAACCTCCCCCTGCCACCTCTTCTTCATCTTCGACAACCTCTTCGCATAATCCAACATCGACTCCTCAGACCATCGCGCTCTTGCGCCGTATAGCAACACCCTCGCTTCCACATACCCGCCCCAGGGAACTTTCTCCTGAAGACACTCAGAATGGCTCTCGGCTGCAAGGCGCTTCTGGTCCATGAACCGACCGCAAAGAAGCCATTCCCTGACAGCTTCTGTTCCAGCGACCAGAAAGCAGCTGACGAACCCCCTCTTACTCATGTACGTCAACGATGCCCCGTTGCGGGTGAGAAGCTTGACAGCATCCAGGCTCCCGCAAGCACTTGCATTCATGACTGCTGATCCAAAACAGGAACCTTCAAAGTCGATATCAGCACCCATCTCAAGACAATTTGCGACAATATCAACGCGATTCAAAGCGGCTGCATGACATAGAGGACTCCAGCCACGCGATGGTTCAAGATTCAGGACTTTGCGGAACAGATCAGCTGGCACTCGTTGTCGAAGCCGCTCGAATGATGACGATAAGAGGGCGAGACCAGAAAACTCGCCCCAATCCAGGTGCCACGGAAAAGGAGTTGTTCCACTTAGATCTTGTTCGCAGTCCAACACCCAGTCAACTAGATCTTCTTCGCCCAAGATGCAATGCATCATACTCCTACCTGCCTCATCTTCCGTCGTCAGATGATACTTGAGCTTATGCAAACTGTCCAAAGCTTCAGGGGTGAGTTGCAATGCCTCGCATTTTGTCGAGAATCGTGGAGGGTCTGATATAGTCAAGAACTCCTTCGGCAACTGTGAAAAGCTGACAGGGTGCGCTTCATCGAACAGATTATCACCGAACCAGTTGATAAATGACTCTAGTGATCCGAACCTGCAAACTTCAGCCATAGATGCCCCGAGCGAGACCAAATGCTGCGCCGTGTCAGCATCTCTCGAATACATGAGAGGCGTCCACCCGTTCGAATCGGCCGCATCAATATCCGCTCCTCTGTCTAACAGGACCGTGATTGCCTCCATGTTCCCGTCCCACGCAGCATTGTGCAGCACCGTCGTTTTTGCTCTATGTATCCAGGGTTTCCCGCTGCGTTGGTAAAGAACATCCTCTGACGATAATCGGCTGAGTACGTCCTCGAGCATGCTTGAAGACCTGTGAGGGTTTAGCTACTTGCCTTAACATTCACTCAATCTACTTACCCAATGTAGTCAGTATTCGCTTCTGCTAGCTCAAGAAGCACCTCAAGGCCTTCTGTATTCTCTTCGTCGATTGCTTCATGCAATGGTAACTCAAGCCCAAACCTCAAATCACCACCTTTCAAGAGATAGTTCAGGAACAGTTTCGGCAACAAAGGGTTGAGGCTTGATCGACCGGCAGCCAGTTCGATCGCGTTCATTCCCCCTTGTTCCTCATCATCATTTTGCAAAGCACTAGCTCCTCTTCTTAACAGCCACTTACCCATGACAAGATTTTCTTCCTGCAAGGCTACCAGAAGTGCGGACAAGCCATGCCTTGATGGGAGGGGAATATCGACAGGGCATCCCTTCTCAATCAATTGCTCCATACTTTGGTAGTCCTCTTCCTTCATGGCTCTTTCGAACGATATTGCCAAGCGCTCCGTTGGTTCCACGATTTCTGCGAGTTCTTTAATAGATGAAATTCGCTGGTAGCCACTATCCTCTTCGAAGAGCTCGAAGATATCATGAAATCCAAGCTCCAAGGAGATCCTCCCAGGAGTCCTACCATCTTCATCCAAAGTTTGAGAGGCACCATATTCAAGCAGGCATCGGACCGCAAGCAGACTTCTGCCCCATACAGCCATGTGCAGCGGAGTGAGGCCGTAACGACTTTCTGCCATTGGGTTAAGCCCTCTTTCAAGAAGAAGCTTCATGACATCAACATAGCCTTCATAAGCAGCGATATGTACTGGCGTTATCCCCTCTTCTGCTACTGAAGCCTTGTCTATTTCTGGAGCGTGGTCCAGTATGAACTCCAAGCATGCAACACTATTGCAGGCCGATGCCAAATGAAGTACGTTCCCGTTTGTTATCGGTTTTTTTAGGCCATGATGCTCAATAATAAACGTGACTGGATCAGACCATCCAAACGCTATCGGTGCTTTTGTTTTCCGATCCAAGATCTTCCGTAGGAAAGATAGATTGTCAGTGGTGATACACGCAATAACCGCATCCAAAGATGGATCCGCTCCCAATTCTAACAGCTTCTCTGCAAACTGGGAGGAAGACTGTCGAAGGTGATGGACGAGGGGAGTTTCTGCGGACAAGCCAGCCCCGATGTAGTTTATATCGAACCCACGCTGTACAAGTGCTTCCGCCAGCCAAATGATGTTGGTTGCGTCTTCTGACGTTGTAAGCGTATGAAAAGGTGATCCGTTGTCGGTTTCAGAATATTGCTTCACTATGTCGTCAACGCTGCAGCATTCTAGTAGACTCTTGAGAGTCTCGACTCCCTCCTCAGTCTTACAAAGATGGGTCACCGTGCGAGCACGAAATGCGATTTCAAATGGCGTTTGGTCTTTCACACGATGAAGGGGATTTGCTCCATTCTTGACGAGGAGCCGTATCATATCGAGGTTGCCAATATCTATGACATCTTGGAATAGAATAGATATCAAGTCAGAGGTTTGTATATCATCCCAGTACTTGGTTTGTAGGATGGCATCCCGAATTATAGGAATCAGTGAGGCTTGATAGTTGGCCAGAAGTGGTCTCAATCCACTTTCTTTGAATTGTTCCTCAAAGGCACGCATCGCGCCAAGTCGAAACATGATGGCTATGATCGTCTTGAATCCAGTGGAGTTGATGTATCCCGCCTTTCTGTACTGTTTTTGACTTGGTAGATGACAGGCAAAGCTCCACAAGCTCTTCTTTTCACTTGACTCGATATAGCCATGATCATCAGGGAAATTTTTCATGATGATGCTTTGTTCTGGATCCTTACGGTTCTTGAGCGCATTTGTGATATACCTCTCAACCGGTAGTTTGCCAACAAATCTGGAGTTAACCGCCTCTGGATAAAGCTTTTTGAGTAGTTGTACTTGATCCGAAGAAACCCAGGGGTTTAGCTTGTGCAATGGCGTGGGGTCAGTCGATATCATATTGTCAAACTCGGTAAAGGTTTCCGTCAGACTGGTGACATCTTGCTCCGTCCCGGTGCTCGTGATTGCCCTCTTTTCTCGACGATTTTCTCGTAATAAGCCCAGAATCTGAAGGCATAGTTTATTCAAATCAAGATCGCAATGTTCGCTTATCGGGCTCTCTCCAGCACTTTTGAATACAATAGTCAAAGGCGTTTCACCATCAGGTGTTCTTGCCTGAAGCCCCTTGATCGTCTCTTCGGCATCCAGCCCAAACATTCCATTAATGAATTCGTAGTCCAAAGGACGGTCTTGAGCCCAGTAATGCAAGATGTTGCGGCCACTTTGGTCCTGACTGATAAGAGATACTCCAAGACCCTGGAAGACCTTGAAAGGGCGTAGGCTCCCTTGCCGTTCACACAAGTGAATTGGAAGGTCACCTTTGTCATTGGGAGTGTAAGGATCGAACCCCGTATTGACTAGGGCTCTGAAGACGTCAAAAGCGTTGTACTTGACGGCCAGATGCAATAGTGCATTCACCGGGCCCGAATATCGAACTTGATCCTTCAGTCGCTTATCTGCAGCACAGTACTTGAGAAGCTCGACATTATCGCTGCAAACAGCTGAAACAATTAGAGAAGCCAGGTTGCTGTCCGACATCAAAGTACAAGAACCAATCAAACTCAAATCCCTTGCCAGGGAGAGGCCGCATTCTTGTGCCCAGTTCCATACTACCAGGCCTAGCTCAGTACCCCAATCTGTACTGTATGCTCCGGCTGAACGGAGGAATCTCAAGAGCATGACAGTCGATACTTCTGCCACATGATTCGGCGCATCAATCGGTACGAGCCATTCTTGGAGTACCTTGACCTCAGACATGGAGGGGATGATGTGAGAGCATAAACACCGAAAAATAGGGTATAAGTCATGAAATGTCGAGGCCAGCAAGCAGGTGATAGAGAAGACAGAAAGCGTGTTGGGGTGGATTAGATGGTCTGAAGAATGGGCTCCAGCATTTATCAGGCAGTCAACCGTCATATTTCTTCGCTGGGTTGAGGGCAAGAACTCATTCCTTCCAGAGACCACAAGGTCGCGATCTTTTGTGTTCTTCCCACTCATCTCCGCCAGTCCAGGGACTGCCAAAACAGACATGAAAGCGAGGTCAAGAGGGGTTGCGGCATCCAGCTTATCATCCACACCTGAACCGCTGCTGATCAAAAAGCTGCATATCTCAGGAAGATTCAAAGCAGCAGCCATGTGTAGTGGCTTGAATGATGGGGTCCTCACTATCCTCCAAGCCTGTATTTCAGTCTCATCCCTCATTTTCATACCTTCCGTCTGAAGTCTCGACCCGATACCAGTGGTGAACATAACGTTTTTGAAGATCTCAACAGCCCAGCACATAAAGTATGTACGCTTAGAAGGCTGGAACAGAGACTTTGCCAAGTCCAGAATGTTTGAGTCTCCGAGTCCGTCTTTTGTGAGCCTGATCCACAAGAGAGCCGCATGCCTATAAAACGGGTATGTCTCATCTCTTTGAAGAGTGGAAGCGACTTGTTCGTGCGGCTCGTGTGGTAAGTTATCGAAGTTCTTCATCTGAAGAAATTTTAAGCACTGCATAGCAAGAAGAGGGTTTGTTTTGGGTCGGGCAATCCAGTACTTTTCGATGCCAGTTGTCTTAAAGATTGATTTCTCGTCTTCCAAGAATTCACGGACAGAGAAGTGGGCAAATTCAAAGTATTTCCCATCTGTTGATCTTCTAATGAGGCTGCTGCACCTCTTCATTATTTCGGATTCTGGTACAATGTTGCTCTCGTCTAGTGTTCCACCTATGGTAGATGCCGAGACCGCTTGCCGAAGTTCAACTATTGTCAAGTTTGGATCTGCCAAGGCCATGAAATGAAGACACATCTGGACCATATTCTGTACACCAACGGAGCATTTATTGACTCGCTCAAGAAGGCGGCGGTAACTCTCGGGAAGATCGGGTGGGAGCTTGCTTAATGCCTCGCGGCGCTCCTGGTCATGAGCACAGTCGCACAGGTAGTCGAGCTGGCAAACTACCCATCTGAACCTAGATTTTGTTAAAACAGGTCGCAGCGCAACATCATGGCTCGTCTTACATCCCATCGGCCTTTCCCACCAAAGCACTTCGGATCTCCTGTTTCATATCCGCACCGGCCAGTTGCAGTTGTCGTGTGCGAATCCTCTTGTCGACTTCAGCATTGACATAGAGTTCGATATCCTCAGTATGTGCTGTTATCCGAATTGTTTCAAACTCTTCTTTGAGGCGCTCAACAATTTCGTAGTGATCTCGGCTGAAAAGAGCCATTGAGACTCTCTCAGAATAGTCGGCTAATTGGATCAAGTTGTCCACAACTTCGTTAGTTGAATCATCATCGCATTCATCGAGACCATCGATTACAATGATAGTTTGGTCGAATTTCTCACACATGAGACTGAGCTGTGCTCGTATTTCGTCTGGATCTGGAGTCTGTGGAAGTCCTTCCGGTGGGTAAAGACTTGCGTAATACTTATCCAGGATGCTAAAAGACTCGTCGTTTTGGCGTGCAAGTTGTGAGGCAAGCGCTCCGAAGATATTCACTATGTCCCATGTTTTTGAATCCTTGTAGTCGCAAAAGAAAAATGCCACTCCTATCTTGCGAGAAGCATAACTGCGAGTGAGAGCCTCTTGAACGACGGAGCCAGCCAGGACTGTTTTTCCTGCTCCAGGTATACCAGTCAGCCAGAGTTTGGAGCCCGGTGTCTCGAGCCAGCGAATGAAAGTCGGCGACTCAGTCAGCCAAAGTCCTGTCATTGAATGGCGAAGCCTGATACTTGTTTGTAGTGCGGGTTGTGGATTTGCTTTCATAAAATGGTCAAGAATGCGCTTTTTTCGATCATTGATTGCTATCATGGTGTTGATCTCAATCCTTCTTGCTACCTCTCCTAGAGCCGTAACCTTCCTGTCTATCTCATCAGATTTGGATAGTGAGAGTTGTATCTTTCTCATTGAGTCAGCAAGAAGGGCGACACTGATGGTCTCCTTGTGTCTAGACAGCTCTGCCAGAAGCTCTTTCGTTTCTGAGGATGAGAAGGGCCATTTGAGCTGTCGAACGATGCCGTCAAACTTGGACTTCTTGAAGCTATCGGGGGCTTTCTTGACTCTTGATTCGATTCTGTTAAATGTCTTGTAGCAGTGATTAAGGTAGTGGTTCCTCAATGTCGGGTCGAAGGATTGCCCTTCATCCTCCAGATCTGATGTCAGAGCCTCAAGGCGTCGCAATACACTGGCGATATTGTTGATCTCGTCAACCAGGCTCTGGATCTCGTCTTTCGCATCTTTTGCAGCTCTGACGAATTTGTACGTGGTCTTGAAGACAAGATCTGCAAGTGAGATTAAACCGGCGATACTGGCTGCCAAAGAAAGAGGGTCAGCCATGGCGAATGTCTGTAGAGAGTTATCGCATCTCTAAGTCATGATGCTATTGAAGAAAATAATTGAGACAAGTCCAGCCTTGAGGGATATCATAGCATCTCCCCGCATGGTGCGGCTGATGCGAAGGTAAGGTAAGATCATGCAAGTCCTGTTGGCCCTCCACTCCTCTCATGCATAAGGTGCCTTGCCGCAGTCAGTTTCTGCCTAAAGCAGGCGCACTCGACTCAGCCCGAACCCAGGCCTTTGAAAGCAGCAAAATGCTCTATTTCGACCCGTGCGTTATTACCTGGCTTGATTTGCTGCGAAATGGAGTTCCAATAACATGGCTAGAACAATCGCGATCTCCTGATACTGACTATCTAGGCTACAAGACCTCAAACTCTTCGGGCAACTCTTTCTCCTGAACCCAAGCAGCGATCCCAGCAGCAAACAACTCTGGCAGTTGTAAATGCCAGGGATGATAAGCATCTCTCACAACAACAGCCTCATTCTTGACTCCCTTCTTCTCTCCTCCCTCTCTCAGAATAACGCCCATATCTCGTACAGGATCAATCTGATCCATCTTCCCTCCCGAGATAACACATGTCCTGATCCCAGAATCGGCAACTGCTTTGACATCCTCCATACTGAAAGCACTGAGCTCCTTATTCATCGCCTTGGACCTCTCTGATGAGTCCTTGAACCTCTCTGGTGAGTTGTTCTTCTTCACTTCGGCAAGCCATTCTTCATAGTCTATTCCTTGTCGTCGCAACGACGCTTCAAGTACGCCGGGAATGTTCTGTACGCAATTCACTATCGACATCGCTATCGGGTGCTCCATGAACCACTTAAACAGTCCCCTGTACGGGTAAGCACCTGTTGCAAACGTCGACAGCACGGCATCGGGATGGCGAGGTGTGAGAGCGAGAGCAATGAAACCGCCCAGGGAGAGGCCAACAACATGTGCTTTTCCACCGTGAGCGTGCTTCTGAATGACTTTGCATACTTCGTCGGCAGCTGATGCGAGTGTCAACGGGCGCCCGATGTCCCAAGATCCAGAGTGCATCGGAAGGTCGACGAGGATTAGATGATAAGAGGACAGTGATGGCTGGGGAGCAACCAATCTCCACTCAACATGACTGCCTCCACCGCCATGTAAGAAGACTATCGATTCACTCTGGTCTTTGTTGCGTTCTTCGAAATAGAGTAGTTTCTCTTCATCAATGGGTACTTCGGACATGTTCCAGGTAGTTCGGGGACGAATTATTTGCACAAAGTATAATAGCCTTGCAACAGCGAATCATACAAGTCTCTAACAAGTTTAACAGGCGGGAACTAACTGGGGCTTGGCATGTATTTAAAGTATTTGCAATAGCTAAAACTCTCATGACCGCTGAGCTCCCGGGTAATCGGCATGCTTTTGTGATAAGGAACCAACATGCATACGTAACACAGCTAGACAGACATTGGTCAAATCAATACGAGATCACTACCCTGGGAAGACTCGGTTCAAAAGTTCGTGAAATACTCAGATAAAGGTCAATCAGCCTCGTTGTCCTCCAATAGCCCGGATTTGGAAACTCTCATTCCAATCCACTGTCATGATGAACGCAGGGGGGAGAAGAAACAGGGGTAATCCACGCCACAGCGCACGTGGACCCACCCTATTACAAGCTAACTCAAGCTACCCCAGATCCTCACCTTGAACCTTCAACCTTACCTCTTCACCAACTCATTCGATCGACGAAATATCCGACCCCCAGAATGGCCGGTATCAGACTCCGCGATGTCAGCGGGTACCTGATCTTGCTCATCGCCATCACGACCCTGGGGTCGTTGCAGTTCGGTTTTCACTTGGTACGTTTTCCCAAAGCTCAGAACACCATGATAATACCTAACTAGCTAACTAACTACCTTAGGCTGAACTCAACGCACCCCAGGATGTTATTACATGCCGCAAGAAATCGATCTCCGCCCTCAACAAGATCAAAGGACTGGTCTACAAACCGAAAGACGATGATGCTGGTTCCGGCTTCATGCCGCATTGTATCCCCATGGACGAGGCTTCGTTTGCGACGATATCTTCCATCTTCATGCTTGGTGGGCTGTTGGGAGCTTTGGCCTCTGGACCCTTCTCGTCAAAACGCGGACGCCTTCCTGCGATGCGCATCACCGGTCTGCTCTACTTGTTTGGAGCAGCTATTGAGACCGTCGCAGGAAGCGTCTTCGTCATGGCCCTTGGTCGCTTGTTTGCTGGTATCGGAGCTGGAGCCTCGACTGTCGTTGTCCCTCTTTACATCAGCGAGATTGCACCACCCAAGGAACGTGGGCTGTTTGGCTTTATGACGCAGATCTCGATCAACTTTGGTATCCTGGTGGTTCAAACCATGGGATTCTTCTTGAGCTACGGCACCGCGTGGAGATGGATCCTCGCTACTGGAGTGTTCATCGCAACGGCGCAAACTTTGGGCCTCTTTGTCGTCCCAGAGAGTCCGTCGTGGTTGGCGGCACAGGGCAATGCGCCCAAGGCCAAGCGGACCCTCCAGAGAATCCGTGGCAACGGCTACGACATTCATGAGGAGACGGAGACCTGGGACTCAGATGACCGTGATGCTTCCGAGGAAGATGGCTTGCTTCAGGCGGATAGTGCCTCCGAATCACCATCGAAGAACCGGACTGAGCATCTTGGATTCTTCGAAGTACTCAAGGATCCTGATACCAGGCCAGCAATCGTCGCTGTCGTGGGCATCATGTTTGCTCAACAGCTTTGCGGTGTCAACTCGATCATCATGTACTCCGTGTCTCTTCTTGCCGACTTGCTACCGGTTTCTTCATCGCTGCTCACTATTCTCGTTTCGGTTGTCAACTTGTTCACTACTATCGCATGCGCGCCTCTTCCAGATCGTCTCGGTCGCAAGACTTGCCTCCTTGCCTCGATTATCGGACAAGGAACAAGCGCTCTCATCCTGGCCATCTCGATCATCTTTGGAATCAAGATCCTCTCAGCCATCGCCGTCGTGGCCTTTGTCGGCTTCTTCGCAGTTGGTCTGGGCCCAGTGCCATTCCTGATCTCCTCCGAGCTGGTCGGGCAAGAGGCTGTTGGCGCAACGCAGAGCTGGTGTCTCGCAGCCAACTACGCAGCGACTTTCCTGGTTGCTCAATTCTTCCCGATCGTAAACTCAGCTCTTAACGACTTGCTGGGCGGTCACGGATGGGTTTACTTTATTTTCGCAGGTCTAGCTGCTGGATCTGCCATCTTTGTGTTCTGGAACGTGCCAGAAACAAAGGGCAAGAAGGATGTCGATGAGGTTTGGGGTAGGACAAGGCGCGTTGATTAGAAGCCTGCGACAAATGCTGCCTTGACGTATCGTCACTGAACGTTCACAATTGCTATAAAGCGTGAGGGACACGCTCGGAGTGGTTTCTTAATTTGTATTCAAGCAGCGTACTAGACAGTCACAGATATGGTTCTACAGATAGAACGAAGCGCTTGCTGATTTACCGAAAGATCCGCTTGCTGCGGATCATCTGCTCCAACTGCATGACGCCCGCCTTGACTCCGTCGATGATATAGACAAGGTTACCATCAGCCTTGCCGTACTCCTCGATAGCAGTTGATCGGATGATTTCCTCCAGACCAGCCATACCACCACATCCCATGAGAACAACCGACACTTGTCCCTCATTGAGCAACTTTCGTGTCGCCTCCTTGAGCTTCTCCCTTACCTTCTCAGGAGGAACAGTGTGAAAGTCACCAGCCGTAAGCCCAGACGAGAAAACACCAGCAAACTTGCTGTTCGCGGCATCCTTCTCCTGCCCAAGGAACTTCTTAACACCATGCGACAAGTGGTCCTCCCACCACTTTCCAGTGGTGACGATTCCCCATTTACCTGCGTTATCCGGCGCGGCCATCAGCGAGAGAGACGTGAGAATACTCGCTTCAAAAATCCCCGTCACTGCGAGATGCCGATACCTAGTCAACTTTGACACCAGGCAATGAACGCTGAAGCACGCAACGAGAACGCCGTCGTACTTGTCCGAATCAAGCTCCGCCTCGATCTTGGGATCATCGAGGACGGCCTGCGTGCTACGGTCGATGCCCTCCTGGTCGTTGATGCTGTCTGGGGCGGAGTGGGCAGGGGCTGTGTAGGTATAGATCTCAACTGACTTTTGTGACAGATCAGCCTGTGTAGAATTGATGACTTTTTTGTTTTAGCTGTGTATCATACGTCTGGGAGTGACATTTGGCGGATGGCGTTGGCCATGCCCTCTGTCATGGTGGTGGATGAGTTTGGGTTGAGGACGAGGAAGCGGAGATTCCGCCGGAGGAAACGGAGCTCGGACATGATGGCTGATGTAAAGACTCGAAGATGAATAAAGCCTGATGATGCTCTAAAACTGCTCTTTACACTGAATTCCCTCACTTCTCTTAAGAGGGGTCTCTACAAGACGGCAGCTAAACAGCTCGCGGGACGCCACGTGATCCGCTCTCAGCCACCTCTGACGACGGTCGGCCACTCGAACCCCACTACTGGGTGACGACCACCTCAACCTCCTCTAAGCTGAAGCTCCCATATACCAACACGACACCTCCTCGGCCTCGCAACCCTCCCAATAAACGTCCCCCGTCGTGGCCCATCGCTGTAATGTCTAACCCGCCACCCATTGGTAAGCTCCCCCCTTCCCCCGCAAGCTCCAGAAGCTCCCATCTCTCCCCTGACGCAAGCTGACCTTGAACCTCTACCGCTTAGTCCTCGACGGAGGTACCGGTTTCCTCAAGGTCGGATATGCCGCGCAGAACTTCCCCGAGCATCAATACCCCTCCATCGTAGGCCGACCGATCCTTCGTTCCGAGGAGCAGACCGATAGCGATGTTGTCATCAAGGATATCATGTGCGGTGACGAAGCTGCCGCTGCGAGGACAATGCTCCAGATCAGCTACCCCATGGAGAACGGCATCGTTAAGAAGTGGGACGATATGGAACATCTTTGGGATTATACCTTCTACGAGAAGCTCAAGGTTGATCCTACGGGCCAGAAGATTCTCTTGACGGAGCCTCCTATGAACCCTCTTAAGAACCGAGAGAAGATGTGCGAGGTCATGTTTGATAGATATAATTTTGGCGGTGTCTACGTCGCCATCCAGGCCGTTCTGGCTCTATATGCTCAAGGTGAGTATCCCCAGGAGCTCCGATGCTTCTTGCGCAAGAGTTGAGCTAACCAATGCGGTGTAGGTCTTAGCTCCGGTGTCGTAGTCGACTCTGGTGATGGTGTCACGCATATTGTGCCCGTCTACGAATCCGTGGTCCTCAACCACCTCACGAAGCGATTAGATGTTGCCGGCCGAGACGTCACGCGCAACCTCATCAAACTGCTGCTGCGCCGCGGCTACGCTCTCAACCGAACCGCCGATTTCGAAACCGTCCGCCAGATCAAGGAGAAGCTATGCTACGTGTCGTATGACCTCGAGCTCGACAAGCGCCTGAGCGAGGACACCACTGTGCTCGTCGAGGATTACACCCTGCCGGACGGACGTGTGATCCGCGTTGGTAGCGAGCGTTTCGAAGCGCCCGAGTGCCTCTTCCAGCCTCACCTCGTCGATAGCGAATCCCCCGGTCTGGGCGAATTCCTCTTCAACACCATCCAATCCGCCGACGTTGACATCCGCTCATCCCTGTTCAAGGCCATTGTTCTGTCTGGTGGTAGCAGCATGTATCCCGGTCTTCCGTCGCGATTGGAGAAGGAGCTCAAGCAGCTGTGGCTCACACGAGCGCTGCAGGGCAATCCTGAGCGTTTGAGCAAGTTCAAGGTGCGGATAGAAGATCCTCCGCGACGCCGACACATGGTGTTCCTCGGTGGAGCGGTGCTGGCCAACATTATGGCGGACAAGGAGAGCATGTGGGTTACCAAGGCGGAGTGGGAGGAGGAGGGTACTAGAGTACTTGAGAAATTGGGACCGCGATAAGAGAGAGCCTCTGAGCGTTTGTTAGAGGGGAAGGTATTTTGCGTTACAGGTTAGTTTGTGGTAGACAGCAAGAAAAGACGTCATGAAGACCGTGCTGCCTTTACTGGAGGTCTCATTTCTCTGTCGATGTCAATTGGGCCAATTGACAGACATCTTTCAATGATAAGACCGCTGAGAGTGACTAGCGTGAGAAGTATAGTTCATGATCATTCCAGAAGCGTGTCCAATGTAACCATCATCACCAACAAGCCTGACTTGACACCAAAAAGCCAGCTTAGTCATCACTGATATGTGACAAACAGTCGCAAAGTTCTGGAACACGAGGCATGAATCTCAATCATACCAAACCCATTCTCACCTTTATCTTCTGTCGCAATCGCTCCCATCGCCAGCGCAACCGATCGCTTTCACGGCCAGACTCGTTACCATCTTATTCCCAATCTCCACAGGGGGCTCCGCAGCGATTACTTACCCCATATCGCGTCTCTCTCCCCCCCCCCCAAAGGAACAGAGATCCGCGCCGCAGGGAGGCTTCGAGGCTGGAAACTGAGCACAGCGGCTGCAGTTCCCGAGAAACCTTACAGTGCCGTGCCGTTTTTGTTAGAGTCTGCGCGCCAAAGTCAAAAAGAGAGGCAGGGTGCAGTACATGATACACAATCTCGTATGCGCATCCTATCAACTCTCGCGCGTCGTGCATTAGAACGAGAAAGCGAAAATCCATTACCTACACTCTATTACCTATTCTTTTTTTCCCCGCGCGGGGAAAGCCTTTTCCCTTTTGAACTGATACCAGCGGCGTACGCTCCAATCTCGTCTCCTGTGGGTGATACTCCACTCGCAAATCATTGATTGAGAGAATCCCGCTTACGGGGACACACAGAGCAGAGAGAAAGGGAGGAGAGTGCTCGGAAGGACCGTTCCGTTTTTTTAGAGGGTTCCGGCGCAAGTAAATGAGTGTAACGAATCCGCCAACGGGGGCCTCGGGCCCGGGATCCGTTGGCTTGGGTGCTGTCAGGGGGAGTCTGAAGAGGAGTGTTCAGGCGTCTTTTGAGGGTGAGTCCTTGAGATTCTAACTTATTTCCTCTCTTTTCTTATTCGGTAACTATTGTTTGTCACATCTCACGAGCATATATCGCCTATCTAAAGTCCCTAGTCTCCTATATCGGTCACACTGCACTAGTCTACTCTACTCAGCCGTTGCGTTGTGTTGCATGCATTTGTATCTCTTCCGTGTCCATTCAATATTCCTTCTCATTTCCACGTACATAAATCTTTTTATTACCTATCTTCTAAGGACTACTTTTCTCTTTTTATTGTCCTTCCCCTCTTATTCAGTCTCCCTTTTTTTTTTGCCTCACACGGGGTTTACGCCGCATGCTTGTCCAAAGAGGGAAAAGATTATCCTGAGGTGTCGACTTTGAATAACGACTTGCCTGACTCGAACTCAGCTCAGCTCAGCTCAGTCTCGGTTCGACCGAAGTATCAACAACTATTTTAAAGTCTCATCAGCTGAAGCGTCGTGTCTGGTTGAGTCTGTCATCGTCATCGTCATCACTTGCTTTAATCTTTCGGTGTTTCGTTCCTTTTTCTCCGTCTTCGGCGTCTAATAAGCTTCCGTTGCTTTTTTGTCATTGCAGCTGTGGACCTCGACCAGCCTTTCACATTTCGCCTCAGTCACTCACCATCGTCATCTCACTCACTCACTCACTCATCTTCTGTGCCAATGCCGAGTGGTTAACCGCACACTTCACCAACGAGACACAAGCCTTGATACTCGGCGATGCCTCTCCGTCCTCACATCGGCCTCGGGTTTCCTGCTCACGCTTACCAAAAACGTCATGTAGAACCTCACGATCGCTCAACTGGGTATCAGCCTAAGGTCCGAATCACAGATCGCTACCGCATCATTGGCTTCATCAGTTCGGGTACCTATGGACGGGTTTACAAGGCTGTTGGCCGGAATGGCAAGCCTGTTGGTGAATTCGCTATCAAGAAGTTTAAGCCCGACAAGGAGGGTGAACAGATTAGCTATACGGGCATCTCGCAGAGTGCGATCCGTGAGATGAGTCTTTGCAGCGAGCTTCACCACATCAATGTTATTCGTCTTTGCGAAATTATGCTTGAGGACAAGTGTATATTCATGGTCTTCGAGTACGCCGAGCACGACCTATTACAAATCATCCATCATCACACTCAACAGCCACGGCATCCGATTCCCCCGGCAACCATCAAGAGCATCATGTTCCAACTCCTCAACGGATGTCAATACCTGCACATCAACTGGGTTCTTCACCGTGATCTCAAGCCTGCCAATATCATGGTCACTTCATCAGGCGAGGTAAAGATTGGAGATTTAGGTTTAGCACGTCGTTTTGACAAACCACTGCACTCTCTCTTTAGCGGCGACAAAGTTGTCGTTACTATCTGGTATCGCGCTCCCGAACTTATTCTCGGTTCCTATCACTACACTCCTGCCATCGATATGTGGGCTGTTGGGTGTATCTTCGCCGAACTACTTTCCTTGAGACCGATATTCAAGGGAGAGGAAGCCAAAATGGACAGCAAGAAGACGGTTCCCTTTCAACGCAACCAGATGCAAAAGATTATCGAGATTATGGGTGTGCCAACAAAGGATAAATGGCCCCTTTTGCCGACCATGCCAGAATACAACCAACTCAACACTCTGGCCAACTCCATGGCATCATCTCACCACGGCCACCACAACCATCATCATCCTCATCACCATCACGGCCACTACGGGTCCCGCAACCCACCGCCCCCTCCCTCGGGCGGTTCAAATCTCGAGAAGTGGTATTACAGCACTATCAACCACACCAGTACCCCTGGCGGTACACCACCACTTGCCTCTCTCGGCTCAGAAGGCTACAAACTCCTCGCCGGTCTTCTAGAGTACGACCCCTCAAAGCGCCTCACAGCCGCCCAAGCACTTCAATCTCCCTTCTTCTCCACCGGTGACCGTGTCAGTGCGAACTGTTTTGAGGGCTGCAAGAACGAGTATCCATGCCGACGTGTGAGTCAGGACGATAACGATATAAGAACGAGTAGCCTTCCCGGTACGAAGCGGAGTGGATTACCGGACGATTCGTTAATAAGGCCTGCCAAGAGGCAGAAGGAGTAGGATTCCAAGGTGTTAAGAGGCCGTGTCCGACGAAATGTTCGTCCTTGGGTATTTTACCGACCGAAGATTGGGCCTCAACCCATTATTCACCCTTAGATGGTTTACCGCCAGATTGCTCACCCACCTTCATGTCTCTGTGGGTGGTGTGTAGCGTAATTCTTACATCGACAAGCATGGAAGGTTGTATCAATGATTATTGTTTGGCGTAGTACGGCGTTTATGTACACATGGATTATGGCTGTCAGTTTCGGGCCGAGCGGATAGATAGAGCGGCTGTTATAGCATATACCCGGCGTTCAGTATAATGGATATTAGTTTACTACAGCTTATTCGCGATACATGTGAAGGTGGAGTTGAGGAACAGTACGAGGAAGCACTGCTATTAGCAAGAAAGGAGTAACCTTGTACCTCGGCGCATAACTGTAGAGCAGACGGATTCATGGCAAGTCTCACCACCATCGTATTCATCTCACTTCACTCAAACCCCCTACCCTTTGCTCATCACTAAATCCACATTGCCTGCTCACTCTGCTTCTCCCAGCCATCTCACATCACCACCCCGAGAAGTAAAAAAAAGGGTGCCATATCATTAAGACAAATACCATAAAAAAAAGGGGGCCCAGTGACATTATTTCAACACAGAATCTCTTCTCTTTCTTTCACCAACGATACGGAAAAACAAGAGCGCATAAAAACAGCAACGACAAAGATTTCAACAATACAAAAAAGACTTTCGAGGTCGACATGCCTCAGGTACGTCTGCCTATCTCTTCTCTCTCTCTTTTTTCACAAACTGCCTGCCCACCCGTGTGAATTATCTATCATTTTTGTGTGTGTAATATCCTCCCCACATCCCCCCTTCATCAACAACAGTCCAAGTTTTTACTTCCTCTTTGGGAAATAAGATAGTAAAAGAATTAAGAAAAAAAGAAGAAGCAAAGATATGATAAACAGTCCGGGTATTTCAGCAAATTCGGCGAGTTGTTTTGGTGTGAGGAGTTCGGAAAGGGCGTAGATGAGGGGTTGAGGGGTGATTCTCCGCGGGGAGAGGAGGGCTGCTATGATCCTGAGATGAGGTGTAGGCGAAGTTATCCTCCTTTGCCTCAAGCGCGGTATAGCTTGTAAACTCTGAATATCGAGATGCAGGTTCGGGAGGTAGAAAAGAATTCGGGATCGTTTCGAGATAGTGTGATAGTTGGAAAGCCCTCAGGGTGAAGACGAGAAAGGTCGCATGACTCGCTCCTCGTCTACTTCTTAGCCGGAGTCGGAGGGGCCTTGACATTGTTGGACAACCACGCCAGACCCTCGAGAAGACCCTCGCCTGTGGTGGCGCAGCTGGGCACCACGTACCAAACCTTGTCCTTGAGCTTGGAGAGCTGAAGAGCCTCGGTGACTTCTTGAGGTTTCATAGCTGTACCTTGTTAGCGAAATGGTATAACGGGAGGGTCAGTCAATGGGAGATATTACCCTCTGCCAAATCTTGCTTGTTGGCAAACACGAGTAGTAGACTGTCCTTCATCTCACGATCGTTGATGATTCGGTGAAGTTCTTGTCTGGCCTCCTCCATTCGGTTCCTGTCGGAAGAGTCGATAACGAAGATAAGACCCTGAGTACCTGCACCCCCAAAAGCATCAGTATTGACTCCCACCTACACATTCTTCGGACCCGTTATAACTCACCGCTGAAGTAATGCCTCCACAGGGGACGAATCTTGTCCTGGCCACCGACGTCCCAAACGTTAAACTTGACATTCTTGTACGTAACCGTCTCGACGTTGAAGCCGACCGTGGGGATCGTGGTGACGTCCTGGCCCAGCTTGAGCTTGTAGAGGATTGTTGTCTTTCCGGCAGCGTCGAGACCGAGCATGAGGAGGCGCATCTCCTTTGATCCGAAGATCTTGCCCATCATCTTTGAGAACTGGCCGCCCATGATTGCGGCTTGTGTAGAGAGTGTTCGGTTATGTTATTCGGTATGCGCTCGTGGGTGGTGGTATGATGTGATAGGAATACAAGGGCAGTTGAGTTGAGTTGTCGTGTTTCGTTTCGAAACCTACTCGCAGCGCAATGGGTCAGCCTCGCTTCTCGCGTGATACCAATGAGACAACAACGCTCTCCGATGCAACGGGAGGACAGAGAATGGCGTATCAGATTACAACAGGTGTTGATTGTTGTTGGGATTGTTGCTGTCTGACGTTTGATCGCCAAGGAAAGGCGAGAGATGTTGACAAAAGCAATCAACCCTCCAGATTTCTCGTATCCCCTCCCCGCTGTTGATTCCCACTCTTGCCCTGTTCTGAATCGGTTGCCTGTTTGCTGTCGCAGATAGAAGAGACCCAATACATACAATACAATAGACTACACCTTGTGCCGTTCGTTGGTTCGCGCGCGTATCGCAACGTTTGTTTGTTTTGTTTTGTTTTGTTTATTCGTATCGCAAAGGTCGTTTCGACAAAAAAAAGGTCCCAGAACTCGGTAGTGTCTTTTTGTCAAATGAAGACGTAGACGTAGACGTATGTAGACGTTGGAATACTACAGTGCCCTCGAAGAGAAATGGATCTAGTATCAAGCATAATCAAATCTGGACTCTTCTCTTTTCCCCCCGTCAGGGGAAAAAAAAGGGACCGACGGGTCAATCCCTCTTGTTTGCTGCTTCCCTTCCCCTGGCCCTGAGCTCCTCTCGGCCTAGCGCCCAGCACGGGGCAACCACGCGGGCGGGGACGGTTGACAGCACCAATCCCTTATGACGATAGGCCTCTTGGGTCCCCTGTCCAGTCCCTGAAATGAGATACGGTCACTGTAAGGTACCCGGGCGGTCTGGCCTAACATTACCTACCTACCTACCTAGGTACCAGTGACGGTTGACCTGCGCTGCCCTGGCTCAAATTCCAGCCACAAACAACCTTAGCAACAACCATCAATCCCTTCGTCCATAGCAAGGGACCAAGGGTCAACACTGATAACCTCCGAGGCTCTTATTAGCGTAGGCCTCAAATCACTTCACTTCGGTCCTTCGGACAACTTCATATCGTGCCCAATATTAACGGTAATAATACTCGATTGATGCTTGCTATTGCGTCGTAAGCAACTGCTCTATGGACTGTTTTCCTGGAAACAATTATGTCCACTGCGACGTTATCATTAAACGCACTGGAGCATATAACAACTCCTGGCACATATCTCCCGGTGCAGTCGGGCTATGCTCTGTACTCAATCACAAACCTCCTCTCCACCTGTTGTAGTGTTGAAGAGTCGTTCTCCCCCTCAAACTTGAGATTGACCTTGCCGTCGCTGTCCATGCTATGAACCTCGGCCTTGTAGAATGTGGTTGTGTTAGGATACAGCGCTAGCACCACCTTGCCTGATTCCCAGTCCTTCAACGTCGACGCTTGACTCTCAGGTGCAATGGGAATCATGCTGCTGGCACTTGATCGGTACTCCTTCTGCTTGCTCTGGTCCTCGGGTTCTATATCGAGCACCTTGTATCGTCGGCTTTTGCCCTCACCCATCACCTGCGCGACCTCACCAAGTATCCAGTCAGATATTGTGTCCCCATTCAAGGTTTTGGGCTTGAATGCAACTGCATCGCCTTTTGAGAAGACAACTTTGGACTTGTTGTTCCCTGATCCGACACCGCTTCCAACTGACCCCTGAGGCTCGACACTATCGGCCTTTGGGGGCATGCTGTCACGGTCACGGTCACGGTCTCGTTCTCGTTCTCTTTCCCTCTCGCGTTCTCGTTCACGGTCTCTCGCTCGATCACCATATTTTCTTGCTGATCCTCCAATTGGACTTGGTACGGGAGAATCACCAGCCCCGTCAAAGTCATAGAGCGAAGATGCCGTCGCCGCGCTATCTCGAGCATTCCTCTTACCAGGCCCCGCTGCTTGAGCATCCTGCTGTTCCTTGGCGTGCACCACGGCGCGCAACACTTTAAGCTGCTCGATAGTGTTTTTGAGTGCTGACATGTTAGCCTCCGAGTGCTTAACCCCTGTCCGGCAAAGCTGTTCCATCTCTTTCAGCGAGTCACTTGGAATCTTCTCCAAGTCCATCGTACCGACTTGTTTATCCATGGTGACAAGTTCCGTAAGACTGTCATTCTCGGCATTGATTCCGGAGACTATGTCCCCCACTTGACTCTTGCACAGTTCCCATATCTGTACTTCCTCTCCATGTGTATTACCGTTGTTGCGGTTGGACGCCCGTCCGCTTCTGTTTCGTTGCGACATCTCGCGGTTGTGGCGCTCCGGCTTCACCGACTCCGGCCGCGGGGTGTTATGTTCACTTCTCGGCGACCTCTTGGGCGTGCCCACGTCTGAGGTGATATCCCGACTACGGTTCTTGGATCTCGACTTGGTCGGGCGGTTTGGGGTCGAATCCCTGCTCGAAGGATCCTGTCGCTTCGAGCCTGATCGTTTCGGCTCCGGCGTGTTGGAGGACTGGCGCAGAGACTCTTGAAAGCTATTCTCCCTTGAGTGAGTACCACTTCGCCTAGGCTTTAGGGGAATCTGGTAATAGGGGCCGAGATCTTCTTGGAGGTTCTTGAGTTCGTCCCGCGCAGGCTTCTGCCCGTTAGCCATCCTGCCCCGATACCACCGCCTAAACAGAATGTTGCGATGAGAATCAACCCGAGGAAGGAAACATTATGACGACGAGACGACAGTGAATAAACGAAAGCAAGCGCAATAAAATGGGAATTGAAGGCGCATAAGATTCATGAATTCAACGAGAAAAAATTGACTAACCTGAGTTAAGAGAGGCCCGAGTGCTCACAGGCCGAGGCGGGATGGTATGGGGAAGGAAAGGCGACTAAGACAAAGCGCGCGTCGCAGATGAGAAGGGATCGGCAGAGCGAGCAAAAGAGGAGAGAGGCTGTGGCGGATTTTATAAGTGAATAGAGTTATTATATCATGTCATGAATGTATCTGAGGTATAATTGAAAGCTTATTATCATTCAAGAGTGTAATCGTCGGGTATCATGTCGTATCAATCGTGATGGTGCTTAGTCTTCCTCTAACAGTTGAGGCTGGTGATCCAATGTCAAGGGAGCATGCTCCGCGGCAGAACAAAAGGCGGTGAGGAATAGAGGTGTCGCATTTGGAGGGGCTTGAGGGGGAGCTTCCTTATCATGACGCCGATAAGGGTGTAAATTCGATATCCAATCATCATTAACACTGTGTCATGATGCCTCATGAACTATAAACCATGGTGTTGAGATGTAAATGGACAGCATTTCAAACCTACGCATCATGTATCTGTGTCTTTGAATAAGCTTTGAATACAATACACACCCATGCCAAAGTCAATATCAGGCCACAGAATGCCATCATGACTCTTTATTCCCCATTAAAAGTATATCTACCACAAACACCAATTTTCACACCCAAACCACTCCCATATCATCTATAGCTTCTGCTTCTCAGAATCATCAATCTCACAAAACGCCTTGAACGTCGTAAACTCATCATCCTCACCCCCCTCACTCTCAAGCACAAGCTCAGCCGTAGCACCCACAAAGTACACATACCCCTCCTTCATCTCATGGCTCGTAGGTCCAACGGCGATTCTCCCATTCCCACTTGTGCAGATGACAATACTGGGTCCTTCGATAGGCTCAAAGGTAGCTTTTGCGCCATCGCCGCGAAGCAGGGTGCGCACGACGCTGAATTCCTCGATGGGAGGATCGTAGAGCGCTACTGCTGAGCCGGAGCTGTAGGCGTTGCGGTTGAGTGTTGCGTAGGGATATTCGGTGGGTGTCATCTTTTGCTGCTCGATGGGCGCGAAGTTGTAGGTCAGCATGTCGACGAGGGTCGAGACGTCTTTGAACTTGGGTGTGAAACCGGCGCGGACAACGTTGTCGGAGGCTGCCATGCACTCCATGATGTCGCCGGAAATGTAGGCGTGGATATCATCAGCGACCAGGAACAAAGCCTCACCAGGCTCCAGTGTGACAAAATTGAGGAAGAAGAGCACAAAGCAACCAATGTCGTCGCCAAACTCGCCGTGTGTTCGCTTCA
The DNA here is from genome assembly GCA_014898875.1 of Fusarium miscanthi. Classification (NCBI taxonomy): domain Eukaryota; kingdom Fungi; phylum Ascomycota; class Sordariomycetes; order Hypocreales; family Nectriaceae; genus Fusarium; species Fusarium miscanthi. Next base: position 62,156 of record JAAVUA010000237.1, read on the forward strand.
CAAGTTCAGCGAGCTTCTCACCAGAAGTAGCAGGGACACCACCGCCAGCAAATTCAGCGCCCTCCTTCTCCGCTTGCTCAACGAGCTTGGGCATCTGCTCAGCAATATCCTCAGCAGACGACGACATGAGCGCAGCAAAGGCCTTCTTCAAGAACGTCTTCTTCTCATCCGTGACACCCTCCTCACCATCATTAGCAACCAGCGCAAACTCCTTCGCAGCTTCTTCGCCAACAAGCGCTCTCAGCGCAGGTACTGTGTCGAGGAAGTGGGCAATCTCGGTGAGGGGTCGGAAGCCACAGAGGCCCTCGAAGGGAGTAATGGCGATGGCCATTTCGGGCTTGTGGTTGTCATCGGGGTAGTTCTTTGCGTCGCGAGCGTGGAGTTGCTCGGCGAGCTTCTTGTTGGGGTGTGCTTGGATCGACAGCGCTTTCGCGATGGAGAGGACCTTGAAGAGGAACGGGAGCTTGTGGCCGTAGTGGGAGGAGATGGTCTGGGAGAGGAGGGACTGGTTGTCCTCGCAGAGATCGAGGAGGGTTCGGCCGGTGTTGAGATCTCGAGAAGGGTTTGAGGGGTGAGTTCCCATCCACAACTGCACAGACATTTGTTAGTCAAAGCTGTAGACATATCATGTAGATGCTCACCTCAGCGTATGGGGTATCAGACTCGATCTTGAGGTCGTCAGAGGGCGTAGCGGCCGCAAATCGCGCAGCAGCAGAATCATTGCCCTTCTTTCCCCAGGCGTACGAGTTAACGCCGCATTGTAGACGAAGTAGAGGAACCTGCATGTTTGCGCTGTTCGATGTTGGCGGTGAATGCGACAGTTGAAGCTATACTCTAGCTTGGAGGGGTCAAATGTCTACAAACGAAGCGCAAGTCTTAGGTTTGCCTTTGATATGTATAAAATCTTCTAGGCTTTAAACCGCAAGGAAGGGAGAAAAATGTCAAGAATAGGAACTTGGCCAAACAGAAAACAGATGATGACAGCAATTAGTTATGACGGAGCCAGTGGAGGGGAAGCATTCACTAATTGGCAAAAGTACCCATCAGTTACGTTACCCCCCAGTAAACCACTCTAGCCACTATAACGACGGGACACGAACGTGGTGGTTCCGGGCTCTTGTACGGAGGGAAAAGTACCGGAGTAGCACCGTTTTTAGAACGCCCAAGAACCCCGCTGTGGGCCTGAAACTATCGACTCGTCTTTTTCCTATTTAGGTTCCATTCATTCATGTGATCGTGAGCCTCATTACGCGATATCAGGGGTTTTATATTACAGCTAAAGGGCTCTAATTTGGCATGATGAAGGGCTATTCAATAGCGTCTGTCTGGTGTTTACCCCTCCGCTTCCAAATTTGCCAAATGTCATCCGGAAGATGAAACTCACAACCAGATTGATGAACAATGGGTACACATCGTAAAGATACATGTTATTGGTAAAGAGCATATTACCTAGACTCAACAATGAGTACTCAATGCTCAAGGTGCTGCATACATACATGTACACAGGCGTGTCGTCGAGCGACGTCAGCTCTTTCATCTAGCTTTAACTTAGACAGAGTCCATTATCCGCCCAGTTCCTCCTCTCAATCTTGTCTTTCACCATTTTTTGTTGTCCGAAAATAAAGCGATGTACAGACTTATGCACCCAACAGAACAGACCAAAACACCTCGTTTTCTTTCTCCCAGAACTCCAAGGTCTAATAACTCATGCAGTCCGGGCCCAATGATACGTATGACTGTGTTCGCCGACGCAGCAACCTGTTTTCCTCTCTTGTACTGTACCAAGACTCCAAAATCAAGGGCTGCTAGGCAATACAAGACCCTGGGGATAAAACGCCAGAGGAGGTCAAAGGTAAGAAAGAGCGATATGCTGCACACTCTGACGACCAATCATGCAAATAAAATGGAAAAGCAGAAAGAAGAAACACGTAACTAACTCATGTATCGGGGTGAGAGATAAGACTCGACCGAGGCGCCACCGTAGCACAAACCAACGCTTGACGTGCTTCCCCGGCGAACGCTGTGCTCATCGTCTTGAGGAATCCCTGGAGGACTAGTAGCCTCCCAAGTCGACGTTGTTCCGACAGCGGGAGGATCGATGAGTAATTCGTCCATGACAAGCGAGCTGATATTGGTTGGACATTCGTACCATCACAGCATGTTGTGCGTTTTCGTGCCTCGTCAAGGACCTCAACTCCGCTGACCCCCATAAAACCCCAAATCATTGCAACAACAGACCATGGCAATGACCGAATTGCCTGCCCAAAAGAAAACTTTGCACACTGTAAAGCCTCAAAACCGTGTATAAATCAATGCAAGCAAGCAATGTACAGTTGTATTAGCCGCAGCTAATCCGAGTTGTCCCGATTTGTACCAGACAAATATCAGGCTCGCAGCGTCCCCGTGGCCTTGCGGTAGCTGTCTGCGGCGGCGTCTGCCCCTACGCTTCCAATATCGCTAGCAGGCATCATGTAAGCTGCAGACTGGTGCGTCATGTAATGCGCGTTGCTGTGGCCCAGCGGGAAGGATGATATGCCGCTGCTGTTGAGGGTGGGCATGTCGCGACGAGCAGTAGTTGGAGGTGCCGCAGTGACTGAGTTGGTTGTGTCTATGTAGCGGTACGTCATCTCAGGGCCCTGACGCATGGAATCGGCCGGCCCCAGCACGGATGCATCCGAAGAACCTGTGTAGGAGTAGTAGTCGTTGCTTGGGCGGCCGTATTGAGAAGCGAGGCTCGCAGGATACGAGGGCATACAGCCCGAGGTGGAGGGCATGCTTGAGGACTCGTAACTTGTGTAACTCGAGGGTGCCTCGGAGGTGCTGCTCACAGGCGACGTATCCGATGTTGAAGCTTGTGACGACTTGCTGCTGCTGTAGATAGAGCTACCAGAATCGTTCTTGTAAGACGATCCCATCGAGTTGGGTAGCGCAGTCCGTCCCACTGGTGCGGGCAGTAGCCTATCCCCCATGTTGACGCTTCCTGTCATGCTCTGGAAACCAAGGGTCTTCGAGTCAGGAGTGAGATTCTGATAACCCAGGCTCTTGGTGGAGTCTGGCATCATGGTTTGGTACGCGAGGCTTGCCGAGTCCGTAGTTACCGGAGCAGGTCGATGTACCAAGCTCGTGACATTGCTCCCACCAGTGTAGGCGTAGTTTGGTTCCATGTCCACACAGAGGGCAGGCTTGCCTGGGGTCCCGGAGGGGATTCGATGGCTCATTGCATATTCTGGGTCATGGACTGGGGAGTAGGGCGCTTGGTACATGCTGTTGTAGTAGCTTTGATCATCCGTGTATCCATGACTCCAGGTTGCGAGGGGGCAGTACGGCTTCGCACCATATCCATAGGTAGTAGGGGCACGATAGACAAAGGGATCACTGGTGTAGGATGGCACGCCATCAGTATAAGCTGGGGCAGTCGAGGGCAGAGACGGCATGGTAGAGCTTCCTCTCGCTTGGTACTGTCGGGAAGCTTCAAGGTTGTAAGAAAAGCCTTCACTCTTCACAATGGGTGCTTCATGAGACGCAACCTAGTCCATATTGTAAGTATAGTATCAAACCACTGTGACAGCACCCTTTCACGTGAAAACATACTCTGAGGAACTGGCAGGGCTCAAAGCCTGCATTCTTGCAGTTGGTGCATGGTCCCCCGTTGCCAGTATCGCCACTGCAACGAATCTTCCTCTTTCGACACCGACCACACTGAATCTGTTGTTAGCCCGCTACACAACTATGTAAGTCTCGCACACACACCACACACCAGGTAAGGAAGGGGATGGGAGAGGTTTGCACTTACTGCTACCGCGATGCGCTTCCTCTGGGGAGTCACATCGTCATCCCTCTCGCTCATGATAGTTGTCCTCGTGTCAGGATGAATGGGATAAGCAGCCCCCCGACGCTCCGGGTATGAATAGATATTCACCCGGTTCGGCCCATATCGCCGCGGGTCTGTCGAGTAACAGTTTGGGCTGACCATTGTGCCGATCTGGTTACGGGTACTCGAGTAGTGGAAACGAAAGACTAGAGTCTGATTCGGGACTCAGAGTGGCTGCTTGTCAAACTTTCTCATACAGACTGACAAAGTCTTGTTGGGTGATCGATGGCTTATCACAGGAGTAGTCTCAAGAAAGATCCCACGGCTGTCAGAAGACAAAGTCTAATGCTTGAAGACGTTCCCGGATTGCAAGCACTCGTCCGTCGGGACTGTCGGCAAGGAAGGGGCTATAGGTGAACAATGAGTTTGTTGCCGTCGATTTGTTCAACAGTTGAGTGAAAGATTAAGATTACCAGTTGCCGTCAGCTTCGACTTGACAGAACTTGGAGTCTTTGAGAAAGCAGAAATCAACAAGGCCGAAAGAAACAAGAGGTCCAAAGACCAGAAGATCTGCAGCCGATGGCATCCTGATATACTCCGTTCCACTGACTTAGACCGCTCCTGGGTATGGCCGTTTGGATCGTGTTTGCTTCGCCCAAGCTCACCTACGTCCTTCTCTTCCTACCAATAAACGGCCCTAATCTTTGGCAGCACCGAGTAGATCCACTCTCAATCAGGGAGTATAGAATCATCGAGGCACCTCCTCCGGTGCTCTGTGGAATGGAGGGACACCTCGTACAACAGATGACATTTGTCCAGAGCCCTCAACGTCCTCTTCACCTATCAGCTCTGCGGAAAAAATGCCTGGCTAGAGGCTACTAGCTATGCGAGAATACCACGGGTAACAGCAGGTGGCCTGCATGGTGGCAGAATTGCCATGAGGTAGCGATTCCCTCACTATCATGGCTTTGGGGTAGCGAATCCAAACAGCGAATCAAACGGGGCTTCCAACCTAAAATGGCAGCTAGATCTAGTTGTTCGGTCATGGGCTTCCCCAGATCGTATGAGATGCACATGGCCTAGGCTGAAATTTTCAGAACCTGAAACGAGCATCCCCACACGGACTGTCTCTATCTGGAGTGGACTGAGTCGTGTTGAGGTCGTCAATATTGCTCTTGAAGTATACAGTTGAGGTTGCGACTGTGCTGCCATGCCACACGACACTTGAAGCGAGACGTCGGCCGATAAGCAAGCCTGTGCAGATCTGACACTACAACAACCGAGCTAGTCGAAGATCCGTTTTGTTTGTCAAACAGCTCTTGTTCCTGTCTTGGAACAATGGAAGCACTCAAGCTGTAGTCAAGACGAGACCGGTCACCTAAGTCCATATCAGCAAACGGATATTATGTCTGGTGCAGCAGTGTGCAAACCCCACCGAGACACAAAACCTTGACAGACAAGGTCAGGCCTGCAATGAAACCATGAAATTCAGTTGTGAATCTAAACCATCGACTGATCCAGCCTCCGTCAGAACTTGGAGAGCAGAAATATGGTTCGCTTGTCGCGCAACGTACGCTAGTCGTCAAGAAATGCATTTACTTGCTACTTGTGATCCAGTTGTGTAACAGGCGTGCGCTACAGTAATCGACAGGTACTTCGGTATATGAAGCACGCACAGTAGGCTTTCAACCTTGAAGCTCTGGACCTTGTCCCCCTCCCTGTAATTGTCTTGTCTGATCTTGTCTTATATTATAGACGGGTCATCTACAATCCATGCTATCGTTCAGCGAATCTCGATAGAGTCGCAGTCTTCTTAACCCGGTAGCTGGGTGGTGGTGGGCCTATAACCCGGTAGCTGGACTGTGTGGTAATATCGAGGCCAATATACAGCTGCAGACACCAACGTTTCGATAACAAACACCTGAAAGCGTGGTTGAGAAGGCATCTAATGCTGCTGCCCATGGAAACTCTTCCCGTCAGTCCAAGGACGAAACTGAGGCACAAAGTCACCTCACACATCACAACAGCCATCATAGGCCATTGAAACTCTGTTTGACCTGCTTTTGATGTTGCTCCATGAATTTTCCTTTCTCACAGCGAGGCTTTGCATGTGTAAGATGCAGGATTCTGCCCTGAGCACCACTCAAAATGCAGTATCCGGTGGCATTCATTTGTTTGCATACTCTGATGTTGAAAATTGGTACCAACATCAGAATCAAAGGCAACACACAAACGGCAGAGAGAATGATCACAGCTTGACGAAAAAAGGTATGCCACCGTGGCGATGGTTGCACAAGAAAACGTCTCCACAAATGAACTGAGAGCATATGTGTTGTCCGGTATTAGATCTGCAGAACTAGGATCCAAAGGCTAGATGTCCAAGAGCTAGCAACATGCAAAAGAAAGGAGTATCAAACGGGACTCTTGTCCACATTGAGGGCAGGCCGCCAAACGGTTCGTGTCGGTGCGAGTGTAAACATAGTATGAAAGCCGGAGCCCGTATTGAAACGGCCAAGAGGGGACGTTGCAGGAATAAAGCTAACACTGACCACTTCCAGAAACCATGGGAGCTGATAGGGCTTCTAGATCCAATGACTTGCAGTTAGAACAAGCATGAATCCGTCTGTGGCTGCGCGTCGAGAACAGATTTCGGTAAAGACGCCACGAGAGACAGGGGAGGCCTTGCTTGCCCTTGTCTTTCGTGTGGCGCTATGTCTTGCTTGCATCAAACGCATAGGGCTTCGAGCCAATGTTTTAAGGTCGAGCTGACACCTTCCAGGCTCTTCCAAGGCTGAGGCACGATTCCACATCGGTGGGGTTGTACGAGTGAATATCTCCAAACAATAGATCTATCTCAAGTAGTAGAGGCAAAGACGAGGTCGTTTGTGAATATTTCGTCTCCAAGTCCATTGACCGAACGAAGCTTGTACGAAGAATCTCAAATTTGACGCACTAACAAAGACATCGTTCGATGTCTTCACTTCATCTCATAGTTGGATCAAGCAGCCGTTCTTTTGAGTCAATGCAGTTTTAATTGCTTCTGGGGGAAGCCTTATTGAGTCAAGAAACAACCGTCTATCGTATCGAGACTCACTCAATCATGCTCAGGCTGTATACACGGTGCAGCGAGATAAGCAGACTCGCTTCTTTCCTCTCTCCTCTGCGTCAATTCTCAAAAGAGCAGACGGTCCATGGAAATGCAGCAAGCGCAGCATCCAGGGCGGAAATTTCTTTCAGCAATAACCCGACGAAGATGCTGTTCACCCAACTGTCATTTAAGGGTGTGACGCATGAAGCTGCGTCTACCCGCGCTGTACTTCCACCAACACATACTATTGGACACTCAGCCAAGGGGTTTGCCTAGAATTCTCTCGTGGCCCACTAAAGGACGAGGATGGACTGCTTGATGGCTGGCCAAAACACCGTTCAACTGGGATTCTATACCCTTGGTTGTAATAGTGATCTGTAGCGATCCGCAAAACAGCCGCGGGGAAGCTCGATATGAAGATCCGGGGGTTGGATCACATGCAGAGAACAATCCGAAACTGCTTCCTTAGCAGAAACATCACAAGGCCGCTGGGCCTATATTGATCTATGTCGGCTCCCGTTGGAGACTGAAATCGCAGTCAAGCCCGCCCCATGGCCGCTAAACACGGAGGACGGGGCTTTGGTGTCTCGCAGTTGCACATCTCGACAAGTTTTGCCTGAATAGTTTCATGCTTGGACATGGAGTATCGGCGTCACTACATGTACCAAATTTCACAACACTAATCGATCAGAGCTTACCATTTTGCCGTCTTGTTGACGGATGAGTCCCCGAGCTATGTATGACCAAAGCTGCAATGATGCAATTACCAGGCAACATTGCTTCTGCTTCGGTCATCAGTCCTCGAAACCCATAGCTCGAGTTGTTGAGAGATATCGGAGTACCTCAGCGTAGTACAGCCAATCGTCCCCAGCCATTGTTACTAGTACCGAGCTCATTGGCGATCTGAGACAACGGTGTTCATCCATCTACGTACCCTGGGCAGCAGCCGCATCTCTCAGCCCTGGTCAAGGAATCATCGTTGGTTAAGACAGCTCGGGTGACAGTGCTTAGGGCTTGACGGTCGAATAAGCCCAAGCTCGACCGTAACAAGCCTTACTTGGGGTGTAACATAGTCTTCGATGTGGTGAGAGCATGGCGGTCTCACCCCCGTGCCTTGCATTGATGAGCCAGAAATTGTGCCCGCCCGTGTCTCTAGAAGGCACAGGAGAAGCAAGCATAGCCGAGAATGGTGGATTTTTGATCCATAGGTACAGAAGCAGCGACAGATTCTGGAGTGTTCGACTGAACGACAGACAGCTAGCAAGCTCGTACAAAATACAGTATTTGGACGTAAAGCCAAACATGTTGTGGCGTAGTGGTCTATAATGTCTGGACGCTTTGACGAGAGTGTATTACGCTTGCTGGGCGATGTGATCTGCTGAACGTCCGAAAGAGACCTGTCAGGTATGACAACATCAAGAGTGTTGGTAGAAGCCTAGGGATATCGCCGGCAAGCGATACCATGGCGAAAAGAGATGGGGTAGGCCCGGAGATCTCATCCAGAGCGACGCCGTGGTTGCTCAACAGCGGGAGACAGATCCTCCCCGCCGACCCACGGTCATCGGTACATTTCGGTCAGAATAAGGTCGCTCATGCGTATACGGTGTTCAGTGCGTGCTCAACTGAGCAGTCCACATTGTCTTCCGTCGTTTGGAGAAGATATTCCGGTGAAGGACCGTATGTGAGATGAGAGGAAGTTGGTGTTTGCATATCACGAAGTAAAGCATTGAATGTAGCGACGAGGTTCTCCTTCAAGGTAGCTGTCAAACTCGTGTTATGGGGATATTCCATTTTCGTGTAATGCCGTACAATGCATTCCGTATTAAAATTAGCTGAAGCTGTTGCATAGCAGAGTAACGCGAACGCTTGCCGTCAATGGTATTGCGCCTCAGTATGCCAGTGCTTGTGAGCGTTGTACTGCTGTATCGCGTTTCGCAATCCACCAGTCTTTCCTTATCTCCTTGGCCTACGATCATAATCGTCCCGTCCAAATCGATCCCTTTCTTTACCTCGGTCTCGACGATCGTGGCCACGGTCCCGATATCGGTTTCTATCATGATCTCTATCGCGCCGGTCGCCTTGACGGTCATCTCTGGGTTTGCGATAACGATCCCGGCTTCTATCTCTTGGCCGTGGACTCCGACTCCGACTTCGTCGACGTGATGGTCCCTCATCATCATGAGATCTTGGGGGAGGCACATCATCCTTCTCTTGGTTCTGTCCACTGCGCCCGGCTCTGCCTTTCATTTCCTCTTCGCCGTAGACCATTCTGTAATTACCACCCGTAATCCTTTCTCCCTCATCTCGGTATTGTCGGCGCTTCTCGAGCTCATCGACACCTCCCCATCCGCCTCGGTGAGCAGTCGCCCTTCGCTTGCTGTTCGTATCCTTTCGCCACACATCGCTCAGTTTGCTGACACTCTGAGAGAAGTCCACATGAATGCGTCGATCGTCGATGAGAACATCTTGCATCTTGAAGTAGGCGGCCTCGCATGACGCCTTGTCCTCGAATTCGATGAATGCATATTGTAAACTGTCGCCAGTCTTTTGGTCTCTGATAACTTCACAACTCAAAATCTTGCCGAAACGGCCAAAGATGAGCTCCAAGTCTTCGTCGCCAGTCACTGGGTTCAGTTTACAAACGAATAAAACGTTCTCAGGAGGTTTGACTTCTGCAAATGGCAAATCTCCCATCATTTCCAGAGTGAGAGCTTGCGCCTGTGCCTCGCGATTGCGACGCCTCCTTTCCAACTCTTCCTCATCGACATTGTCATCTGCGTGCAATGCTGCCTCGTCCTCGATTCGTACAGTCTTCAACTGCTGGGCGGTCGGAGGGGGACTTGAGCTCGGTTCCCTCAAACCAGGCGGGTCGGGGTAGGGATCGTCCAGAATAACGGTATGCTTGATTCGAATGTCGATAAGCGGGTAGCCCTTCTCGTCCACAATCGCTTCATTGATCTTGTCCAACACTTCAAACCCTTCGACGACCTTTCCAAAGATCGCTGCCTTTCCGTCCAAGTAATCTGTGTCTTCGCCCAATGTGACAATGAACTGAGATCCAGCCACTCGTGTATCAGGATCGGACTGGAGGGGGGCTGTAGCCATGCTGACTGTTCCTCGCTCCAAGTGTTTCAACTTGGGGTGGAAAAAGGCTGGAAAAGTTCGTTTCGTCGGGTCGCCGGATACGTGACCCCATATTGAAGAGCCGCCATCGGAATCTTTGGAAAGAGGGCCGAGAGGATCGCCGGTTTGGAAGGAGAAGTTCTTCTGAACAGAGTGAACAGGTGAGAAGTTGTAGTATTTGACCTTGCAGAGCTTCAGAAAGCTGTATCATCTGTTAGTTCAGTGACTCGGTGGTAGTAATAAGGTGGCATCGGGATGACTTACTTTTCGCAAAGTTTGGGTGCATGGTCGACCAGAAGATCGATGACAATATCGCCTTCACTGGTCTCCAAGAGAACTGACATGATAACCGATGGTATCTCCTCTTTTACGCGATGCTGAAACAATCGATTAAATGCGAACAGAGGTTGTAAAGAGAAGGACGCGTTCTCCCAAGAATAGATGGAAGGTTGGATGAGGCAGCTGCTCAAGCCACTGTCGCGAAGCTTTCCAGAAGGGCACCTTCTGGAAGGCGCCACACGTGGCGGTAATCAAATTACATAATCACATGATGACTTCAAGTTCACCTGAACAGCATCCCTACCCATTCGTGACGAGTATAACGAGACTGGTTATCTGAAAAAATTCATCACAGGTCTTCTATAATCTATCTCAATACCACTAACGGACCGGCCTCCAACGTCTCCCTTCTCGTTTCAGCGATGCCCATGGGGTCTTATATCAGGATATTCCACTGAGACGTTCCTAACTAATTGAACAATCTGCATCTTGGCGTGCTCTCTGTAGCTGAACCTCTCATTTCTCAGATTCTCACATAGCCCCCTCTACCGTTATTCTGTACCGTGCGCCTTTCACAGGGTCGAAGAACTCCCTACAAGACAAGAGTCTACAACAGGTCTAGCAGGTTCAACTACCGATACTATATCATCATGTGGATCAAACTCCAAGAAAACGGCTCTCAGCTCTAATCCTCATCCTTGTTTTACCCAACCCACAAGAACCGCTAATATGACGTTTTAGCAAGAACCCTCATCCTTTAAACAAAAAAGTTTTCCTCTTGTTCTGACGATATGCAGAACGGAGTGCCAAGGGGGCGTATACATGGAGCAAAATGTCCGGATCGTCGACTGTCAAACCCCATGACCAGCCAGGATTCTTGTTTCTAAGTGAGACTCTTTGTTTCTGGAAGGTGAAGCTACATATCCCGATCTCGATGTTCCTGCGCAGTTGACCTGTTTACGTCATATCAGGTCAAGGCTCTTGTTTGACAGAACGGGATAAAGCATCATGGTAAATCATATGTACCATATCCGATATGTGATAGAAATGTCTTGGCCGTTGAAGAAACATCGTTGGAGGAGCGTTGCCGTTTTGCTGTGATGATCGACGGCGAGTTGGAAGTCATTCCCATCGGTGATCTGAGGTGACGTCTCGGTGAACCACGTATCAAGTCATCCACGGGAGCGCTAGGGTATACTTCCCGGTATGTCTTCGAGGCTCAAAGTGGATTTGAGGATCATGGATATCCTGCTTCATACAAGACGGGAGTAGCATGGTTTCCCCTCAATGACAACCTTGCTTCGCCTCCAGCAATGACTGTTCACCCGGAGCAACTGCCCAACCATCTCAGTCAAAGCTCAAAGGGTTGTTCTATCCAGTGATGCAACGATCACTAGGGCCAACCCGCCCAGGCCACCCTACAGCATCATAGCATCCGCTTTGCCTTCAGCTTGTGCTGGATTGTAATATATCGGGAGGCCTGTTTGTCCATCAACGTCACAGTCCCTGACGGTCATGCTACAGTACCACACACTCGCCTACACTCAACATCTTTCACCTTTCGGTGTGCACAACCTCGTCGATCCTGAGGCCTAGACCACACCAGCGGTGTATGCAGTGGCAAAAACCAAACTCCCCGATCGTGATCGATTAAGCTCAAGCGCACTGGTAGCTCATATCAGAGACATTCTTAGCGCAGAAGCGTTATCGCAAAAGAAGCGCCCGGGCGCTTAATTAGTGACAAATTATTGGGTTAGCGAGTGTGCACGAGATGATCTTCATTTCCCCCAACGGGTTTTTGATGTGGCAGGGGGGAGGACTCAAAGGACGACGATCTTTGTGGGTAAGACGCGTGTTTTTTCGGTATCTATTTTGTGCAAATCCAATAACAGCGAGCGGGGCCGGCCGAACATGCATTTTGGAGAGAGGAAGTTCGGGGTAGAGAAGTGTAATTGGATGTTTTACATTTTGGGGTCGTAGCATTCTTGGAGTTCAACGTGGTAGACCGGGTGACGATACTCGGGAATGCATTCACTTTACACTTAGAGCTGGAGGTTGGATTGATAAGGCTGTTTTGCGAAATTGCATTCATTTGCATGCATTGTTTGATGCTATCGCTAACAAGGCTAACTCCTCGTCGGGAGATATTCATGATGATAAATAAACTTGTGGCGTTTTTTCATGCCTCCGAGATCCAGCGTGGCTTTCGCAAGAATGTAAATGAAAGGTTAAAAATGAAGAGAAAAAGCCACGGAGCGATCCCGCGATATGCAGTTGGTTCTGTAGAACCTAAAAGTGAAGTAATGGACAAGAAACGAAGATTGTGTGTAAGTGAAGTGGGTATGGGGAAGAAATAGTGACGAATAAACCCCCCAAAATTGCTTTTTCGCAAAGCATGTTGTAAGTATTTCCCTAGTCCAATATTGCCCAGAATTCAAGAATATGAGCTTTTCCCTTCTCTTCCCAGCTCCAGGTGAGACCGTAAACGCCTTCGCCAATGCAGATAAAAAGACAAAAGAGATATTAGAATTAATGCCAAGTTTTGTTGTGTTGGGGCGGCGTATGTTTGCCACCACACAAGTCAACCATTAACATTACGTGAGTCTGCGTCGACATGATGTGATGGCGAAAAGTATACGAGTAAATATTTTCGGTTTTACTCGTTTCCAGAGCTTCGACGCCTTCGTCCGCTACGAAGCTCCTTCTCAGTCTCCATGAGTCTCGTCTGTACCCATGTTCTAAACGCCCGATCGGCGCGAACACTACTGCAGTTGAGGAGCTCTGTCAGCGTGCGCTTGATGCTCTCGTTGACCTCCGAGAGGCGCTGCTCCTCTACTGAGATCTCGTAGATGGTCTCCTCATCGGGAATCGTACTGAGTTCATTGCGGTCCTCCCAGCCGCTGCAGCGGGCGTGGGAGCGCGAGTGGTGTCGTCCGCTCCGGGAGTGGCGCTTCGGTGAGGGCGGGAGCGAGAGGGATGAAGAGGAGGATCGGGTTGGCGATGTGGATGGTGAGGAATTGTGTGAACGGCTTGACATGATGAATTCGGGTCGGATCTGGTCGAGGCGATCGCATAGTTCTTGGTGTTGCTCTGTCAGAAGCATGTACTTCTGAAGTGCAAGGGTATATGATTGTGCGCCGGTGGAAGCCATTTTTGATGCTGGACTTGTTGAATATGAAGCTGGTGTGCTACTAATGCTCGATACTGATGTTGATCGGTTGTGCCCGGAGAAGAAATGGGGTCTCACGTCTAATGACGAGACCATCGAAGCGATTATGTAGTAATTGGGTGGATGATATAGAGGATTGGGTCGCGGTTATAGTGTCGTCGCAAACACTAAGAGTCGAGTCGTCCAGTGTATAAATATTCTTGTGACCTTTTGCCGGTGCAGTGTATCGCAAATGCAAGCTGCAATGTAAGATGTAGGTACTAGGTGTCGATCGTCGGATAATACGTCGTGGTTGCTCAAGGCTGATGGGGGCCAATCTCAAGCTTATATAGAAAACGTGTGGGTGGTGTATGATAGGAGCTTGGAATGTCCACGATACACGAGCAGTCAACTGACTATAGATATGTGAGGGTAAGAAGTATGAGTATGAAGGAATTAAGAGTTGAAGTGACGGGGGTGCTTGGTATAGTTATACTGAAGCTTGTCAATGGGTGATAAGAAGTAGTATGATGCTCATGTTATGGGGGGAGCAGGGTGGTTCATTAATAAAGATATGGATTGGCACTCCCGCTAGAATAGTTACGCTACGGTCGATGCGGTATGTAACTTACGGGAGGGGTCAGCAAATAGATTGGAACTGGACTTGAAGTGATTGAATTTGAGAGAAGCTTGTAGGGGTAGGTTAGAGTAGGGGTGAGTATCAAATGTACCAAGTACGAGATCCAGGTACGCCAGTCCCCAAGCCTTGGAATGGGAAATGAAGGGGAATCCCCAGTTCTCGAGCAACGAGTCAGCACCAGGAACCGCCATGTCTGAAAGTAGAAAATACAAAAACCATCCCCCTGTCCATCATTTAGAGCCCTTGTCCACTGTAAGTTTAGCTCTCACACGCTGTTTTTCTCTCTCTCCTCATTATGAGTTAAGACCGTGTGGTTCTAGCCGCCGCTGAATGGCAAACTTGCACTCACTGAAGCTAACCCGAAGCCACGGGGCAGGGGGCGCCGGCGACCTCCTATTGGGACACCTGGGAAATCAAGACGAGAGGAATAACAGGGATTGACAGAGGATCCTGGGCATCAAGCTTTGGTTGTGGATCCGCTGGCGATGTGACGGGATGCGCTGCGATTATGATGTGTGCAGCGGGTGGTGTGAAGCCCTTTTTTTAGACTGGCCTAACTCCCACTGTGCTCAGGTTGGCACAGTGCTTGCTATTCCCAGTTTTGAAGCTCTCGAGCCGAATGTAAGGGCCTGATAAGTTCTCACCGGGTTCTTTGGGTTGGGTTACTTTGGTGAGTTGTCGTTGACAGCGTTAATCGCCGTGTGGCTCGCGCCATCATCCACCTCAATGAGCATGATTTCAGGTGTTGATATCGAGACATTCCATGCCTTGTTTCTCCCAAAAACGGTTGGTTGCTTATAAGCTCACCCAACTAGCAGCTAACCGATGTTCCAGGACATGAGACAGCGAGGTTTTTCTTATTCATGGGTTTCCGATTCAGACTCGATCGAGAGCTGTTTTCCTTGCTTGATGTTGCTGTAGATATATCATAGCGTACGTGGAAAGTGGATTGTTTCCCCATTGATATGGAGATGCAAACTCGTTCAGCTGTGCTACTTTTCACGATACTTTGCTTCCCCATTTAAGTCAGCTAGAAAAGGCAGAGAAACTTAGGACCTGGATCTTGAGGAATAAAAATATTTAGGTAAACTAGCTGGAATTTAAGAGGCTCTTTGCTAAATTTATTTTAGCATCCCAACTGCAAGCTCAAAGCATTCTTGGTCAGACCCGGCCCGGAGTTTGAACGAGAGATATGGCTGATATTGAAGCAGGATGCAGTGCTTGTCTGCTTACTGCACACTATACGAATATTGATTACTTGGCAGTGATATCTTGTCCAATAAAGTACAACACCGAGGCTGCCAACTCCTCCTCACATCCTCATGCGGTTGATAGTGTTCTACAAGCAGCAATTCTTATGTAAAATAACTCGTCCAATTCTTGTGCCGAGGACTTTGTGGCGCCGGGGATAGTAAATGGAGCCCGTGCCATGGACGATTGGTGTTGAGCCCTCTAATTCCTGACCAGCATTCTCAGAAAAAAACAGTGGATTCTAGTCTACTTCTCCAGGTCTTTTTGCAATCTCTGCAGCTTACAAGAGATCCTTTTTCCTGGGCCTGGGGTCACCGCCTGACCCCACGTGCAGAAGATTCTGCAGCCGGTGAAAACAAGTAATTGCCTGATGAAAAGAACGTTGCAGTAGTCCCAAAAACCGGCAATGCAAGAAGAGGTCACGATGGGGAAATGCGGCGTGTATGAATATCCGCACGTACTCGAGATAGAGGATTTGCACAGGGAGGGCTTGGGTGCTGCACTGTGCCGCTGAGCTGGGCTGATAAGGCACTCCAAGTCCAATTCAGTGGTGGATGGATCCCCCTCACTCAAAACCGTCAAGCAGTTAAAAACGGCTACAGGCGGGAGTTTTTCGTGGGTTGATAACGAGATATCGTGGGGTGATTTGGCCTCGCGAACAGGTTCCATCGTCACGAACTGTTCGGCTGCTTGCGGACTTGATACAGACAGTTATGGAGAACAGAACAAGTACAACGCGTAATCCCCAATTCCCCGTCCTTGAAAAAGTTGTGGGCTCTTGCTTGAACCCTTGTATTCCTCACGATAACGATTGAGGTGCTGTCTCCGGCTGCAGAGTAAATTGAATTGAGAGAGGTCAAGGATAAGCCCCTGCAAGATTAGAGCCCTTCCCGAAATAAACAAGGGAGCTTATCCCAGCTTCCGATAAGTTTTTTAAGATGAGACGAAAAAATATACATTTTCTAAGCATATTTTCGTTCTTTTCCTTGATTCAACCCAATTGATACAACATGCATGTATATCCGGATCATCAGTTGATTTTCAGGGGCGTTACTCTCTCTCGTCGTGATCGACTTTGCTTGCATAGCCGATTACCGACGGATTGGTGGGAAAAGACACATGACGTTTCAAACACCAACATCACCTCATAAAGTCCGCAAAAAAGTAAGGTTTTTTTCTGGGGAATCAATTGTAATCATCACGAAAAGTGTCCGATGGGTCTTCGTGGATCACATTCGTAACTCAGAGTTCTCAGCTTTCACCTGATCTTGCTAGTTCATGTCAGTCGATCACCGGAAACAAAGACTGCAAAACTTCCGATGAGAAGCTTTCTCACGTAGTTATGTCTGATCGGATCGGCTTTGCATGCATAGCAGAAACGTTGACTGCCATTTCGCTGCGTCTGATTCGTTCCGTGATGCAAGTGTCTCTCGGCAAACCACACTTTTCTCTCTAGGGTAATCGTCAGTGTGTGTCATTCACGGCTAGGAAAGTCTCTTTTGATATGCTTATTACGCAAGTGGTATGAAGTCTTCAGCATCAAGTGACGCTGAGCAAAAGCTTCTGTTTGGATCGTGCTACACTCTGTACCCCTACGGCGTACATCGACGTAGTATCAGGGAATTGAGGTTGTGTGTCAGCCTGCTTTTCAAGACAACTAACTCATATCCTCTATCGTCATCTTCAGCACCTCCTTCAACGGACACCTTCACGAGGCAGACCACCAATTGATAGAGCACAGTGCAAACTTTGTACCATCTAAAGCTCCAGCTTATTTGAAGGCATTGTCAACATTCGCACAGTCTTCTCAGCACTACTCCCCGCTAAGAAGACGAGTGCAATGACGGACTATCGACAGTCTGAATGATAGTGTCGTGCCTGAGCGTACATTCCAGTCCACTGCCTCCAGCGTCACTCTCCCGAACCTACTACACCCAGATCGTCTTCCAGTTGAGGCCACTGATCTCGTGGCTCTCTGTCCGTTCATCCCCAAGGGTGCCACGTTCTTGGCTGGAAGAGAGAGCTACATCCCCGGGCATCTGACCAACCTGACGGTATTCCAACCACCAACAGGATAACAAGCACCAGTCGCCATCGAGCGCGGGGCAAAGCCAATCATCAGCCCAGATCGCCTGCTTGTCAACTTCTAGATTGTGCCCTCTGCAGCCAGCCCTTTTCGCCTTTCCCCGCAACTCAAACCCAATTGCCCCCAGGGGTCTCGGGGGCTGATTCTGGCGTTCTAATCGAGCATTCAATGGCCTCGAAAGCCTGGGCCAACCTGTAGTGCAGGTCTGTACCTGGGAGGCAACAGAGTTGTTGGGGAGTTTGCCATGTCTTCAATATGTGCAATTGACCATTTCTTCAAGACAAGAGAGGTCTATTGAAGAGGTTCACCGGGTCGGCTAACCCTGGGCCCATGCTTTGCGTCAAGGTTCAGAGGTATCATCAGGGTTGACACACAGTGGTGTGACTTTTCCCCATATCCGGGCTCAAGTGACTTATCGATATCATGCAATTGCTGTGCCCGTTACATCCGAGTCTTCAAGTCTCCGATACGTCAAAAATCACATGACAAATATAGCCAGCCGAGCGGTACCTAGCCACGAACTGCATGGCCACAGTGCTTATCGTGAGCCGATTATCAGTTCAGTGGCACGACGCTTCACAACCAAGTTTCCGTGTAGCCGTGATGTATTTTCTGTAACAATAGTTTTGCAGTTGAGTCGCTCAGCTTTTGTGCTTTTCGGATCTCCCGAATTATCAAGATGCCGCATTCTGTATAGGGTACTCCATACTTCATGGTGAGACACTCAAATGCCGCTGGTTGACGCCGACTTCTTAACTGGAATGCAGAGGAGTTTTTCCTTTGGCTAGCTCCGGCCCTATACTGACATGAATTGAGTATAGTGTTGACCTGGATCCAGGGGCCGGGTTACGTTCTGGAAACTCTGCAGATATGGATAGCGACATTATCGTTGTAAAAAGGCCCTTGTTGAACCTCCCGCTTTGGGATTGGGAATCGTATCACCTCTACGGCGAGCCCGTTAGCTTGGCACTGGTCCAAGAACGCTTGAAACGTCTTCTCGTTTCGTTGTGTCGCTGAGATGTAAACCTCCACATGTGGATGAAGGTCAAATACCTCACGCAGAGTCCCGATCAGGGCTCTTATTACGCTCTTGTCGTAAGTAATATCGGCGCCTAGCACGACATCAATAGGGCGCCCACCATTCCATTTCTCCTCTTCGGTGCCCATGAGCGCATGTCCCCATTTGACGTCCATTGGGGTTACTTGAGTGGAATCTTGAAGCTCATTGAGGAAAAGGTTATCGGGGAGATTGTTGATCACATCGTCAGAGCCATCTGATGCTATGACATGTTGAGAGTCGAGAAAGTTGGCGCAAAGGATAGAAAGATATCCTGTACCAGCCCCTAGTTCCAAGACTCGCTTTCCCTTGACAATGTGTCTGTTCTGGCTAATGTATGACCCCAAGTGAAGGGCAGCTTCCCACGTGCGTAGACCAGTGGTCCCTGAGCCCGAGATGAGAGAGTGGTTCTCGAGAAGGGTGATATGAGGCGCCTGCGGGCTTGGTTCTGAGTTGTCTTCACATAACTCAGAGAGATGGTATGTGACATAGGACTTTTGCTGAGCAGAAGTGGCTTCTGAAGGTAATGGGTTTGCAAGAAAGAGTGAGAGAGCAGACATCAAGTCGTCAGATACGCCCTAGGTATGTTAGCAACTGATAAGAAAATAAGTAAACAGAGTGATGCTAGGGACGTTGACTTACATACTCTTCCCAGTCATCAATGCTAGCTTCAATTCTGGACATGAGCTCTTTGAGAACTCGAAGTTGAAACCGTGGAGGAGGGCCATATCTCACGGCTCCATCTGCGAATAGCCTCTCATAAAACGCATTTTGAACTTGAGAAGTCTTCAAGAGTGAAGCTTCTGGATAGTCCAAATCAGGCTGGAGCTGGAGATACTGATGACAGAACCGGTCAACTTGTTTGGAACTTGACGACATTTTGGAGGCGAATGGAACGTGTGTGTTTGCAATTTTGCTGATTTCGTATATTTCGTATAAACTACGTGAGAGACACCCTTGGAATCATCGCAGACAACAACTCAATTGTGGACTTTGAGTGGCCTGACGACACCATCTCCACCAAAGACTGGAGTTGAAACATGGACATCTCCAACTTGAGAGGCCGAAGCCTTTCGTAATATCCGACTATTCCCAGGTACCCTCATCCGAAGATTGTCCGAGGTCCCCTCCACGTGATTTCTACGAAAAAAACCCTTGTGTGCTAGCGCCTCAATATCGAGGCATCAAATCGCGCACAAGAGATTAGGGTTGGACCAAATTAAGCGACCAAAGTTGGATTTTCAGTGTGACAACTTCATCAACCGAACGATCTCACCCATCAACGCCCAGTCTCTCCACCGTCAACTAACCCCCAGAGACCTCACGACAATCGGCAAAAATGGCGGACAACGACTCCCCCGTCACCCTCCGAACTCGCAAGTTCATCCGCAACCCTCTGCTGGGCCGTAAGCAGATGGTCGTGTGAGTGATACCCTCAGATTCTTGATGATACGTCTCCATATTGCGTCTGCCGCACCGCGCGGTTGCTGCTTCGTCGATACCATCACCTGAGTCGATGCTTGAACTCGTCTGCCTTTTTTTCCCGCTCGATATATCGCTGTTCTGCACGATTGTACGCCTCATAACGAATTTATCGAAAACACGTTCAGAAATTGGGACAGGCGGGCATAGAGCATCGATGATGGGATACGATGGGACACGGCATAGGGACTATCATTTCGTGCTTGGGAACTCTTGGGCTGACCGGCGATTGCGTTTCATAGTGACATCCTCCACCCCAACCGTGCCAACATCTCCAAGGAGGAGCTCCGTGAGAAGCTCGGTTCTCTCTACAAGGCCCAGAAGGACCAGATCTCCGTCTTCGGTCTCCGAACCCAGTACGGTGGTGGCAAGACCACCGGCTTCGCTCTCGTCTATGACTCCCCCGAGGCCATGAAGAAGTTCGAGCCCCAGTACCGATTGGTGCGGGTTGGTCTCGCCACCAAGGCCGAGCGTGCCTCCCGACAGCAGCGTGCGTTACCATCATTCTCAGAAGCAAAAGGGGTTAGTAAGGCTGACAGACAACCACAGGCAAGCAGCGCAAGAACCGACAAAAGACCCTCCGTGGTACGGCAAAGGTCAAGGGTGCCAAGGCCAAGAAGGAGAAATAAACGACTCGATGACTTGGCTTGGGCTTGTGTATATCCTCGGGCTGGTTGGGGAGCAGCTATGGCTGCGTGCATGCGGTGGTGCGTCCATTTACGGTCCATCCTCGTCGGCGTCGGCATCGGCATAGGGTACAGGGACTTGCTGGGCGGACGGCGGGGGGCTACTCTGGACTCGATGAGGAGGATTGCCTTCACCGGCGTCTTTTCTCAATTACACTAGCATGAAATCAATGGTGTTCTTCGGGTTTCGGACCAAAATCAAAAATAACAACGTCTCTGGTTTACGCGGGTTTTCACATTTGGCTCTACGGTTCGTGAATGCATGGCTCATGATTCTTATCACTACGAACGATGTTCTTGGTATGAAATAATGCAGAATGTTCTCTAAAAGGTAATCTATCAGGTGCCGCCCAGCAGCAAGAGGGTATCAACATGTGTGTCCAAAACTCCAAACTCCCCCCAATGCATCTTCAATCACATCAACTCTCACCACAATCCTCCATATATCAACATGGCCAAACCCAATGCGATTCCAACGACGACCTTCCAGTGCACAATATCAGCCTGTCGGCCCTCAGCGCCAGCCTTGTACACGGGGATATGCCATCCACAGCGCTCCTTTCCATCTCTCGTCCTGCATTCGTAGTATGTTGTCTGCGCCCAGCCCATGCTTGCAAGCTGTTCTGCTTGATCGGGGGCAGCTGTGACGGGAGGGTTGAAGACGGACGGGTTGGCGTTGTTCCTCTCTTGTCTCTCTTCGAAGAATGAACCGCCTGGAAGATGCGGAAGGCCTGTTGTGTCTGGGAGGCCGGGGGAGAGTGTAGGTGCAGGTTGAGGTTCTGGGGTCTGTGTAGGTAGACAGAAGCCCATACTCAACATGGCGAGAAGGGTGAAGATGTAGTTGAGAGGCAGCATTATGCGGTCTTGTTTTGCTTTGAAGTTGATGTGCTTGTATATCAAGATATTCCGTACAAGTTGGTTGGTTTCTGTGTCAAAGTGGTAGATAATCGTCTCAACAGGTTGATCTCGTCGTTGTTATATATCCGTCTTAACCAAACGGTTCACAGTTCTTCAACGAACACAACAGCAGTAGTCACAATTTCACAAGGCAGAACAAGATAATAAAAAAAGGACCGAAAAACCTCACGTTCCATACCCCGAACAATATACTTATTTCTCCCAAGACAGCCCCATGATGAACATTCAAACCACGCGACAACAGCCAACAGCTTCTCAATAAAAAGTGCTCATGAGACGCTAGAACAGAGACAAAAATTAGGCTCAACTGGTAAATTTCAGAAGATGCGAAAAAGATGGTGGGTTGTTTCGCTGCATCATCTGCTCGCTCAAACGACTTGGTTGGCTGAGGTGCCTTGCTCGTGATGCAGCTAACACCGCGCTGAGACAGGCACTGGGGCTAAAGGACGGGTTCGTGATGGTCCTCACATGAGACGCTGGGCATTGAGAATGAGAATGAGAACAATGATTTGAGTTTCGGGAATCTTGGCTTTTTCCCCAAGCTTGTTTCTTGTTTCTTTGCTTATTTTATTAAGGTGCAGTTTTAATCAGCTTCATCTTTTATCTTGAGCCATACGCTCGCTGACGGGGCTGGCTGACACGCTATGCTTCCCCAACGCCATATTTCCCTAAAACACAGAATGCTTTTATACATATTTCCCCTCGTCAATCCTTTCCATATCCTTACTGCTCGAGCTGAAATAAGGCGGTGGAGCGCCTGATGCAAAAAGATCCTGTCTCATCCGTTCCAGTACTTCCATAACTTTGAACCATCCCGTGTCTGTCAGAACCTTCGTGTGGTCTTCCTACGTCCCTTGATCTGACTATAGGCACTTGTCAACACCTCACGAGCCGGTGGAGCAGATGTCTGTCCGCGTGTAGTTCGGCTTTGTACATTTTTCGTCTTCTTCACATCCGTCGCGGGTAGACTCTTTCCCCGACTTCGAGTGTTCACTTCGCTGGGTTTCTTCTGCACCCAACCTGAACCCTGTGGCAGTGGAGAATCCTGATAAGTCTCGTCCTCGCTGTCTTGGGCATAGTCCTCGGCATATTGAACTGACGGTGAACTAGAGCTCAGTTCGATAACTTGGCTGCCCTCTGGGATGACGAACTGTGATTCTTGCTTCACTTTCTGAGATGTCGCTGGTGTCGCAACATGCTTGGACTTGGCCCCAGATGCTTCGGGCTTGGATCCCTCGCTCTTGAACGAGCGTATCAGGGGACTCCCCCTCTGAGATTCAGGCTGCGTCGCATTTGGGAACAAGCTCCGTAAAGATTTGTTGCGATCAGGTGAACGATCAGACTCCTCGCCCTCATCCAGCTTTCGCATCGCCTCTTCATAATCTCCATCTTTCTTCTCGGGCTTGATGAACCGTGGTACTGACATCTGACTGAACATCAGAGGACTTTGTGTCTGCCTTGCTGTATGAAAGATGTCCTCCAGTGAGGGAAAGGGACTGCTGCTTCTCGGGCGGGATTCGTTCGTCACTTGTGGGCTGGTGGCTCTCCCGTGAGGATCATCAACTATTGCCCCTTCGACTGATTCTTCGATTCGCTCCTCGGGTAGGTCGTCAAGGCCGCTGACTGATGGGGGCTGCCGCCCACTGTGAACACTACCCGCAGATGAGGGCACCACCAACAGACGATGGTCAACAAGTGCGTCGTCCTTTGTCGGCAGTGGTGGCAGATCCGGTGACGGTATAGTATCAGGAATAACTGCGTCCCAGCTACCTTCGACTGTCGGTACCGGCTCTCCTTCAAATTCCTTTGTATCTTTCGCTCTATTCGACTCCTCCATCTTTGACCTTTCTCTCCCCTCATCATTCTTTTTACCCTTGTCTGAATCGCCCGACAAAGGTGATTGTAACTGGGACATGGATGCTTGTACAGATTCCTGTAGTTGGTGGATAGGACTGTTGAATTTACTCAACAGTCCAGCAGGCTGAACAAAGCTGCTGATCGGACTGTCGTTTCCGGAAGCCGTAAACTCAAGTCGTGGCGGTTGCTGACCAGAAGGGATCGATGTTGACTTATCGGTTCCTGAGGGTTTCCCTTCAGTTTCCTGTCCCCTCAAATCGGCCTCAACCTCGGCTCTCACTTTCTGCGTATCTAATTCCTCAGCCATAGTCTCATCGGGATCTGATCTTGCGCTAACCTTGTTGTCCGCCGTGGAATTTCCATTCTGTACGGGTTTGTTCTGTTGGGCCTGAAGCTTTATGCTCTTAGCAGAAGTCTCTAGCATAGCAGGTGGCGGTGCTGGCTGGACCAGTCTCGGGTCAGACATTTCTGCCCACGGAATCTCTCTTCGGCCGTCGTCCTCTTCGTCTTCATCATCAAGGTCTGGCGCTTCGAACTTTGCATAAATCCGTTGGCCTGTATGTTCGTCGTATTCCTTATCGTTACCCTCTCGGTCCCTCATCGCTAGAAGGACATGCATGCAGTTGTCCTCGTTGATCGAAAGGATAAGGCCGGTCATGGGTACCATATCGGGCTGCCAGTTGGTCGCCTTGGACATGACTAACTGCTTCCAAGTGGCAACCATTCCTGGCTTCATGTCGGACAGCGTGAGACTTGGGAGCGAACTGATATCTGAGGGCAGCGAAGGGAGATCATCTGTGTCTGTAAACTGACTCTCTTCGGGGCGATGCTTGGTTGGGATGTCATCATAATTCAACACAATGTCTTCATCACCGTTCGCTCCTGTCCCACCAAAAGAACCCTCGCGTGACTCCTCTTCGTTATATTCTCCGTTATAGCCACCCTTGTTTTTTCGCTTCTTGTTCTTTTTCTTCTTCCTTTGACTGTTGTCGTTCCACTCTTCATCGCCGTTCCATTGCTGAGAATCCTCTTCATAGTAGCTCTCATCGTTGAAATTTTGAGATGCTCTCTTTCGCTTCCTCATTGATCCATATTGTTGCTGAGGGTCCCATCGCTGTACGAATGGGAATGGTGGCTCACTCAACACAACATCATCTTGACAGCATTCGACAGCCCGGTAAGAGATCTTCTTTCGCCATGCTTCGGAGTCTTCATCCGGTTGGTCTTCTGCTGGTTTGTCATCCCTGGCCTTGGCTTCTTCAGCCTGAACTCGAGGATTTTGCAGAGGTTTCACATTCTTCATCAGACTGTCGCGAAGCTTGTCTTCATCCGCTTTGGTCTTTGGGTTCTTTAATCCAAGAGCACCGAGGAGAAGTCGTCGTCCGGCTCCCATGTCAACTTTGTGGCGGCGCTGGGCCGGGGCTGACTCTTCTTCGACTGGGGCTGCGTCTTGGCTCGTAGTGACAGCTGGTGTTTCCTCTTCGACTTCGACTATCATAGGTCTAGTCTCCGTGATTGGAGCGTCCTTGGGTGGGCTTGCGTCATCCTCTTGCTCATCACTCACGGCACTGAGAAGTGCCCGCTTTCGAGCCAGAAGCTCGGCTTCTTCGCTTGCGGTACCATTGACAGACGGCTGAGATTGTGTATCCTCCAGGCCCTGCATAGCTTTGAGTCTCTTAGCGTCGCGTTTCCGGGCATTCCTCTTCTGCGTCTTCGCCAGTCCAGTTCCAGGTGGCTTCGGCCCTTGAGTGGGTTCTGGTGCTGCTTTGACAGTTTGGTCATTGGTCTTGGGCTCGGAGTTTACTGGAGCTTGCGGTTGCTTCTTTTGAGGCTGCTTTTTCGATGAAATCTCCTCGGGCTCTGATTCCGAATCGGATTCACTTGAGCTGGAGTCCGAGTCGCTTGAACTGTCGCTGCTGCCATCCGAGTCACTTTCAGCAGAGTCTTTGGTAGCCCCCGCACCCTTACTCGAATCGGAACTAGAATCTGAATCCGAAGCAGCGTCACTCGAATCGGAGTCTTCAGAGTCTTCTTGGGTGGTGTTGGCTTGCCGTAAAGGTGTCGGGACCGGGACATCAGAGTCGTCACCTGAATCGTCGTCCGAATCGTCGGAGTCGCTATCTGAAGCTGAATCAGATTTCTTCTCCATATCCTCGTCAGAGTCAGAGTCGGAATCGGAATCGGAGTCAGATTCTGAACTGCTGCTGGAGCTCGATGCACTGTCCTCCTCATTAGGGACTTCACTAATCAAAGGTCTTGATGTCTGGTTCTGCGACACTCGCGGCGTACTAATAGGCGCTGTCTCTTCTTCGATCTCTTGAATTAATGGGCGTGTTGCGTCCTGTGTCTCCGCCTGACCAGGGAGGAGTAATCTTCGATCTTCTGGGTCTTCTTCATCCTCACTAGGTTGGTCGAGATTGAGCGACGGCGCATCTAAGAGCCCGGGGCCCAGGAGAACTCGTTCAAGAGCTTCATCGTAGCTGATCACGGGCTTGTTGGCTTCGGACAGTTTTTCGTACGTTGTTCGCAGATCTTTGTTTCGGTTCATCTCGTCTTGCAGCGTGGACACTGGCGTTAGGGGAAATGCAGCTCGTAGTGCAGTGATCTTGTCGAGCCACGAAACGTCGAATCCATGTGTAGGTAGAGGTGCTTGTGGATCTTGGCTGTTGTCTCCCGCAAGAAGAGTTTCTTGTTCCTGAGCAGGTGTTTGCTCAACTATGGCATTGTCTTCTTGTAGAAGTCTCAACTCGTCAGAAAGATCCGCATCCAAGTCGTCCTCGTCACTACTTTCAGCGTCGTCTTCATCCTCCTCGTCAACCGAAGACTCTGCGTAGACTTCTTCCATAGGCTGAAAGTTGTTTTCGTCGTCAAGGTCTTCATCCTCGTCCTCTTCTTCGAGTTGGTCGCTGTCCATAAATCTTGCTCTCAAACGAACACTGCCCGGTTCCTCCAGTTCAGGGGGTACAGAGTCTTCGAGCAAGAGCTGCTCTGATTGGTCATCTTCGTCCGCATATGAACCATCATCGTCGCCTTCGTCAAGCTCTTCTTCGTGCGTGATACGTGCTCGTTTTCGAGGGGGTAGGTCAAGTGCTGGGCGGTCGCGTGGCGCCCTTAACCACGGCCTTCCAAAAGCAAGTCCATCGATAAGATGCTTTCCATCGTAGGAAATTTGGTGTCGGCCGCTAAGTCTTCGTCGTCGTAAATCGTCGGTAGAAAGTGATCTTATTCTGCGAGAGTGTTAGCATGTAAGAGTATTTGGGGAAGAGCTACAGGTCGTACAAGACTTGGTCATCTTCCTTCAAAACTTTGCCGACGGGCTGAAAATGTAGCAGCTCGAAACTATCGCCCTTGCCATCGTACAGCTCGACAACATAGTCCTCAAGACCCCAGTCGCCACTCTCAAGCGGCACTACCTCGTTGACCAGCGCGAGGAGCCTAGCCACAGTCAAATCGTCGTTTGCGACACAAGGCCAGACGAGCTTAACTTCGGGGACGGCATGTCTGCGGATGACGAGCCGCAAACGAGTCGTCGTGGACATTATGGGAGGTTTCTTCTGTACCTTATGATAGCATAATTATAATTAATTTGTAAAGGAAAAAAGAAGAACTAGTACGGTGACGAAATGCAAAATTCGGCGCGAAAAGAAGTGGAAGATGCGATTTTGAGAAGCCTGGCACGCGCCGGCAGAGAAAAGAGCTAGCTAGGCCTGTAAAATCGTCACAGCAGCACCTTCAACGGCTAGGCCCGACCCACTATCAACGACAAGCGTTCAGGGTTGACCATTTCGGAAATGAAAGTACGGAAAGGATATTAAATGAGCTATCGAATAGCAAATTGTAACCCATTTTCTAGGGGATTGATGTATGTATAGCTTGAGATTCTCTCGCTATTTACCGGCTCAAATTATTCTTAATTCCTCAAAGACGTCTCGTTTCCAAGAAAGTGGGTGTGGGTGTAAAGATGAACCTATTAGGTCAATCCAACACCAATGGTATTAGATCACCAGTATAGAGCCTAGGTTGTTCCATTCCTGGGTAGCAAGCATCTTGTTGTAGACACACTGAGGTTTGGGCAAGAAAGAAAAGTCTTAGGATAAATGATAACAACCTTATGATATAACCAGCTTCTGGTATCCTGAGCCTGTACACCAACAATGCACCAGTGATTGCAAGTTGTGATGCCAAGCGTAGCTCCCAAACATATTGGTTGTGTGGTTTTGTCTACATATACATCAAGCTCCTGCCGCCAACGCCGTCAATCAATCGCAAAGAACGACGATAAACTCCATTCAATGATGACAAGAAAGAGCCCAGCCCCTGGCCAAACAACGTCTTCCATATCGGTATATTTCGTTATGTCTTGATAGTCTACTGTGGGAGCGCTGCCATGTCGAGCATATGGCCCATTTTCTCGATCTGAGATCCATTGTTAGCTGACAGCTTGTAAGGAACTGGTATGTCGTGTCATAACGTACCTTGGTCTTGAGATAGCCCTCCACCTCTTGACTCCTGAACCCTCCCCGACCCTTCCAAGACAGAGGGACCATAGCCACACGCTCCCTGACCACAACCTCCCTATTAGGACCCTCAACTGCGCGAATTTTGTCCGGGTTGTTGGTCAACAATCGAACCTCCGGCTGTCCAAGATCAAGCAACATAGCCGTAGCCAAACCATAGCTTCGAGCATCAGCAGGATGTCTCAACAACAAATTCGCTTCAACAGTATCAGATCCCAAATCCTGAAGGTTATAAGCCTTGAGCTTTTCGCCAAGACCAATTCCACGACCCTCTTGTCGCAGGTAAATAATAATACCGCCGGTCTTGTTACCAGGCAGACTCATCAGACGAGCTGCTTCGTCGAGTTGTTCACCACAGTCGCATCGCGCTGACCATGCTGTCTCACCGGTGTAGCACTCAGAGTGAATTCTCACCAGGGGAGGCTGATCTGATGGCTGCGGTGGCTGTTGCTCTTGAGGCGCCGCTGACTCGACACCACTGGTGGTACGACCGGGGAACAGTCTGCCTGTGTATGCGCCACGCACCATGCGGTCCATCTCGGTCTCGCCCTCTCGAACGGCATCTAGACTCTTACTTCGGATATTGTTGCCAAACACAATAGCAAGGTGTTCCTTGTTGTCCACATTGTTGGTGTACAGGTGCAGAAACATCTCTGTGCCAGCTACCGTGGGAATACGGGCACGAACAATGCACTCAACCTCCGGGAGAGTCTGGAGGAGCTTCGGTTTCTTGGATCCGCATCCTCCAGAAGGAATGGAGCTATCCACAGGAACACCGCGAAGGCCGGCAGTCGACGGTGTAGAGGTTCCGGGTGTAGAGGGAGGTGTGAATGATGGCGAGAGAAGCGAAGGCGGAGGTTCTTGGCCGATCGGGGTCTCGGGATCGGGGTGGGCGGAGACGGAAGCGGAGGCGGGAGTGGAGGGAGCGGGGGAGAGTGACAATGAGTCTATGGATTGCTCAAGGGATTGTTCGTTGTGTGAAGTAGAAGCATCTGCGGCCTCTGTCTTGGGGGAGTAGAAGGAGGGCAGAGCTGAGCTGGAGCCCGCCGGTGAGCCTGTCATGGTATCAGACGGCATGTTCTGGCTTGAGGCGGGCAAGGACGGCGCCGCGATCGGGATTTGGGGATTCGGATCTAAGTGTCGCAAACTCAGGCGCAGCAGTTCGCTAGATGCGGATCGATCGATGGGAGGTAGGTTCGAGGCTACAGAGAGCGGGAGAGAGGTAATTGGGTATACAGAGTGGTCGTGTGTAGCCTGTTGTGTTGAAGCAATGGATTGAGTATAGGTAATGTAATTCTGTGTATGGCGATAGTTTGCGGAACCATGACTTGATAGGATGGTGGGGTTGCTTGAATTCAAGGGTACAAAACGGGGTTGGTCTCATTAGTCATCGGTTTCTACGACATTTCCATCGCGCGCGCCCATGACAATTCGGCCGCGGGGTTGGACCCTGATTATATCAATTATATCCGCGGTGGTGACAGTATACCTACGGATACAGGTAATGACATCAGGTCGACTATTGAAGCTGATAAAATATAATATTACTTACGAATATGTATGTTCCGAATCATCACTATGCTTACAATACTGGTTTGACCTTGAGGACGGAACTTGCACGGGACATGCCTCCAGAGAACCTCGGCGAAAGCGGCCGAGGCCGGCGAGCGGGGCGCCGTTGACGGGAGTCTCTGTCAGCATTTCCAATCCACCAATGATCCTGAGTCAGTAACCGAAACATGCGGATAATCATCCGCTCCTCATGTGAACTCTTCCAGCTGTGCTATCGGGTAGGGGAATTCCGCTGTATATGAGAACCAGTATGTCATTGCGAGTGGATTGACTCAAGTGATGACGTCCTTGACTTTCCAGGCTTTAAGTTATTGTCATGATCAATAAACTTGGTGAGCAAAGTACAAGGTTGAGCTGGGCCCTATTGTGATAATTGGAAGCTACTACACCATGTCACGCGACTTCAAAGGAATATATATAACACAACCAGGACTGGGGAATCGTTAGGAAGAAAAACAGCAGAGATAATTTGCGAATATTTGATAAGTCAACAGTGGCATAAAGCTGTGCAATTGCTTTAGATGAAGCTTCTGACGGTCGAAAATAAAGAGCTTTAGGGTAAGCCAGTACGATGCCGTTGGAAAACTCATGCCAAGACCACGACCGTTTACCAAGCATCTAACTAACGGTCTCCTTGCCGTTTATTACTACGATGCCCTCAGACAAACAACACAGAAGTTCGCGAGACCAGCCCTCGTCATCAGCGACGAATAGTGCACTCCCTCCCACGAAGCGGCCTGTCATCAAAGAAGGGATGAAACAAGGCCATCTCAGCCCTAATGCAGGTCCAGCGTTACAGTAGGCCTAACCGCCGTGGCAGAAACTCATAGCTGTCGCTCTAGAAAAATAAGGGGATGAACCGATAGTTTCTTTGTTTTGATTCCCCTGTTTCATGAGTGCACGAACAAACACGTAGCTAGCTGAAGCTGACAGTGACAGGGCTGGCGTCACCTCCCGGATGCACCCCTGAACACGCAGCAAACTGCCGAAGCGCTGGAGCGGTGTGATTGTTCTTTAGGTTTAATAACAGGACCTTCTGGGCTGAAGTGTCATTGAAAGCTGCAGAGACAGCGAAGCAGATGATGTCGATCGCTGTGAGAGAAGCATGACGTTTAAGGATAGCCCTGCCGGTCCGACTGTGCATTGGTGATCCTTTTGCACGTGGCTTGCTAATCCCCACTGGTCAATGCTGCCCTACGCGCCTTGGAGGAACAGCTCATGTTCATACTGTACGGTTCCAAGGAAGAAAGAAGAAAAGAGTTACAAGGATAAGATGCTGACTGCACGGGTGTGCTAGAGCTTGCAGGGCTGTGGAAATGCCTCACCAGGGGGAGTTTAAGGCAAGGGCTGAGCCTGAGGGGGCTGGGAGGCTGAGAGTGTAAGCCACATCACGCCAAGGGGTCATTGAAAGGCCTCCAAATGGAAAATAACAGAATAA
Source organism: Fusarium miscanthi (assembly GCA_014898875.1). Classification (NCBI taxonomy): domain Eukaryota; kingdom Fungi; phylum Ascomycota; class Sordariomycetes; order Hypocreales; family Nectriaceae; genus Fusarium; species Fusarium miscanthi. The sequence goes on from JAAVUA010000237.1 coordinate 93,109, forward strand.
TGTGGTGTTCCTAATCACGATCAGGTTATTCATCGATGCTTGTGAGGATCAGTTGGGGACAAGAATAGATGTCAATAAGCCACGGCATGCAGTTGAGAAAATTACTTCGAGCCCTATCTCATACGTTGTCATAGATCTGTGCCGATACCGATTCGGCCACCCGACTTTAAGTGCTGTGACATAAGAGGCATTGTGAAAAATTGAAAAGTGACACATGCAAAAGCAATTACTGCAAGTTAAATCACACCGAGGCCAGTTGAAGGGACGATGTCTCAGTGGTCTTAAGCGCTGAGGCTGTCACTTTTATATGGTCACACAGATGAATTGGCAAAAGTGAAGTGAGGTAGATGGCAATGTATTGACATTTCATCAAGTATGTACATGAGAAGTGTATGTAAAGCAAAAACATATCTTATTTCCTTCCTGTGTCCTGTGTATCATTCCAAGAGGTTTCATATCATTCGTAGCGAGTGATACGCCCCCCGCATCTATCTGCTAGGGCGGCGATTTTCTATTGTGATCATCATAGCATGTAAGACATGAGACATGCGTTTTCATCTACTGGGCAGCGACCTTCTTGCCAGAGCCGTAGAGGATGTTCTCGACCTTGAGGTTGAGCTCCTTGACGGAGCCGAGACCGCTGGGGCACTCGGGCTGGTTGCTGACGGCAAGGTTGAGGTGGCACTTCTCGTTGACACCATACTTGCAGACGGGGTCGTTGATGTTGTAGAGCACGTAGTTCTGGGCGACCCAGCTCTTGGGCTCGCTGAGGCAAGAAGCGACGTAGTTCATGGAGTTGGCGGCAGCGAGGGGGAGCTTGCCCTTGTCGAGGATGTCCTTGCACTTGGAGGCGTGAACGTACTCGTAGTCCATGGCGATGCCACCGCCCTCCTGGGGGTCCTTGGTGGCAGACTCGCCGAAGCCAAGGTAGTTCCAGGCATCGTAGGAGATGTCGTGAGCACCGCCGGAGGAGTCAATCTTGAGGAGATAGACGGAGCGGCCCTCGTGGGAGACCTTGACGCAGATGTTGTTGCAGTCAACGGAACCGGGCCAGTAGGCAACACGGTTGGTGTTGATCTTGCAGCCGAGAACTCCAATGCTGCTGGAGTACTGGTCATGGGGGGTGATGCTGGCAGAGCCGGAGTCACCACGGGGGAGGGGGCCGGCAGAGACCAGGGCAGCAGAAGCAGCAGCGAGGATGGTGGTGAACTTGGTGAACATGTTGACGGTGTTGTAGAGAAAAAGTTGTTGACTTTTTAAATACTTTGGATTGTGTTTTGTATTCTGGAGACTGGCTCGACTTGTTTATATCTCAACGCACGGCGGAGAGAGAGAATGAATGGGCAAGTTGAGAGTTGGGTTGTAAGGACTGATCTCAGATCAAGGTCTGGAGCGACGGCCAGCCGAGTGAATGTAGGAAGATTTTGGATGAAAGGAAGGAATCTCACAAGAGAGTGTGTGTTGAATCAAAGGAAAGATCTTGCATTAGAGGTGGATGAGACGGGAGTTTATATACATGAGATTGAGTATGAGAGCGGCTCTCCACAAGGACCTGTCAACCGGAGATACATGCTGAGATCTCGGGGAATCAAACATTTCAATTTTGCAAAGGGATAGACTAGCCAGGGTGTGTGCATGTATGTGTCTAGGAGACAAAGGGCTGCGTGTACACGCATCGAGGCGAAACAGCTTAGACGTGGCCTAGCAGAAGGGAAAAAGTGACATCTGGAGTTGAAGTTTATGGAGGAGTGGAACTCGGCTGCAAGCATTAATTAGACCAGACCCATCAGGTCCCCAGAGTCAGAGTCAGTCAGAGTCAGTCCGAGAGAGGAAACAAACAGGCGACATGATTCGCGAGGTCAGAACATGGGGGCAAGTTCACTAGCCAAGAGACCACTCTCTTGTGAAGGTCAAGTTTTTAGTTGTCTCCGCCCGGCAGGCTGCCGATAGAGGACGGGCAGGAGAACAAGTGTGGTAGACCCATGGGCAGCCAGTGAGTGGCCGGGTGTCTCCTGGTAGTGTTCCGGAAAATGTCTCAGTGGATGAAGTCTTAGGGCACGGTGCGTTAGTCAGGGACCCGGCACAGCGGCAGATGCACACACTCAAAGAGTTTGGGGTGTCGGGCCATGGCCTCTGACTGGTTTTGTGCCTGGCACGATGCCACTCTGTGCCTGACCCTTCCTTGGCCCTCCCCTTGTTCTTGTTGTGCCTGAGCAACCCATGTCAGTGCATTCGAGCCTCAGGAACGGAAACGGAAAACCTCTATTAATTGTCGTATGGACTCTCAGCATCAGGCACAGCCATCGATCGATCGCATGACTTCTTTGAGTCGTGCCGATATACAAGTACATACAAAATCTAGAATAAAGTGTGAGTGGATTAATGTAGCAGTGCAGTTTTACTCGCGCGCTCCGTTTTCTCAGGCTATAGGTGCAGGTGAATGAATAACTACTAAGACGGAGCAGAAAACGGAGCGAAAACTCTGCAGGCCCACGATACGTGCAGCATGCTTCGCGCCACGATCGAGACTCTCAATTTTTGTGCCTGATACTAAGAAATGTCTGCCTGACAACTCAACGCCAACACTGTGATTGTGATACTGTACGGATGCAGGCACCGTCCAAAATGGTCGCACTACACAGCAGCACCAAGAAATGCCAAATGCCTCAGGTCCCCAGACGGTGGATCAGCTGAAAACTCATCCAACCAACAGCACAATCTAGGACTTGTCAAAAGTACCATTCTACAGAGTACAGTGCCTTGGAACCGGAGCTGGTGAAGATCGTGATTGCCAAGCATTGAGCAGTCAATGCCACAGACGGCACGCAGCGGGAAGACAATAAGCTTGTTTCATTCATTCTTCGTGTTTGCGGAGGAAACATGCCAAACATTCATATGGTTTCTTAATTAATTGCCGATCATGCCAATAGATCTGGGCATCTATTGACGGGAGCCTACCTGTCAGCTTCTGTGATGGAGGGATTCACAAGAAACACCAAGCATTGAGGGCTTGACCACGTCACAGTAAGACAAGGCAATTTGACCCGCGTTCTTGTACTGTACTGTACTGTACTGTAGGCCTGGCTTGCCTGGCCTCTCAAGTCAAGTCAGCGTGAGGCCATAACTACCGCTTCATCAACCGCTCTGTTTCCAAGGCACACGACGAATCATATGCAATCATCTTGCACTCGTCATCTTGGTCTTATTCCTGCAAGTATTGCCTGTGCAATTGGCCGAACCACTAAGCCAAGGCACCTTGGTCACTCTCTCCAAGAAATACTGTGCTCTTTTCTGTCCGTCTTTCATACTGTGTGCACCTTTTTTCCACAATTTCAGCACAAACTGTGTCTGTCTTGTCTTGTCGTTGTGGAGTTTCTGGTGATGGGGGCCATACAAGGATTTCTTTTCTCCTCTTAGAAGAAGCACTTTATTAGCGGCCTTCCAGATTTTCGGGCTTTTTCTCGCCCGGCTTTAACAGAAGAACCCACTCACACAGTTCCGCACCTACACACATCCAGAAAAGTATGTATTGCGCGGAATAAAGAGCAAAGCTCGCGACTTGAACGCCATTGGCTCGAGAACTTGTGGCTGAAGCTTGTAGAGCGGACCGCCTTTGACTGCGGTAGAGGCACCAGCAACCACATGGCACTTGACAGTTCCCATTCATCTTTGACTTTCTCTTTGACTCGAAGAGAAAAAGCCTCTGATTCAAAGCCTGAAACTCTGCGGCTTTGTTAACCAGAATAGAAAGCTGTTTCCGACCGGCATTCACCACACCATCATAACTGACACAACCGTTTATGACATATTCCACGTTTCTTTCGCCTCTTCCAGGCTTCTGGTCGCCGTTCTAGAAAGTGAATCTCGGTTAAGATAGAGTTCTAAACGCTCTACCAGCCTCCGAGTTACCTGTCCGCCGGTTCTGGCCGACCTTGTACATAATCACATTCTTCCATTATGTACGCCTCGTAGAACCGTCACAAGCGCCGTCCAGCACGCCGTCAATGCTAGGTTATGGACGGTTGTCCGGCCGTTCAACAATGCAAGCTTCGCTTTGTAGTGTCTTCTCCACTTGATCTTCTGAATAGACTCTGGATAGCTTTTGAGTCAGGCATGTACTTGTTGAGCGAGAATGAATGCTTTGCTGTGATTCGGTCGCATTGTGCTTTACATGGTGGTTGTAAACATTGAGGTGGACTCTCAACACATGGTTTACCTTCCAGCCTGGTCTATGATGTTAGTTTCTCGGGTCGTGTATCGGCTCCATTGACATTCCTTCGTCATGCAAGTCAGGCGATTCATGGTATGAAACTATGAATGACTTTCGTGAAAATCTAGAGCCTTTGTTGTTCCGATAACGCACAAGATGTTGAGTTCTTGTCGGCCCGGGCATCATCGCTGCTTGTCTGCGTCGTTCTCTTCCCTCTAAGTCATGGCCCTCGAGGTTTGTCTTTTGAGCGCAGATGAACAAGACTTCCTTAGATCTTCCTACCGAACAATCTTGGGCTTCAATACCTGGGGTATTGTGGAATTGGCCCACGTTCGTATTCTCCGGCGTTTGAGGGGCCGCTCCGACGCACATTGGGAACTCCTGTATATCACCCCCACTCACGATCATCTGGGGAAATACGAACTATTGATCTCCTATGCAAGATTGACAGTTCGATGTGGGCCACAAGCAGACTCAGTCTTTGACATATCGATCGCATATGAGTGCAGCCACCTGCTTGACACTGGAGACTTCCAGGTCGCAATGCCTCCGTGATCGGTCTTTTGCTAGATAACTTGAGATGGTGTGAGGGCAGGTCTTGTGATGTTGACCTGGATGTCCTGAGGAAGACCTTACTCGCTCGATTGCCGTGTGTGCTCTCATTGTTGGACTAGACGGACGACCGGCAAGTTGGTCCCTCGACAGTCAACTCTCAAACCATCGTAGTGGTTGTTGTAGTCTTGGGTATCCACCAGGTATCTTACTTTGCCGAGACCGTATGTTTGCCAGACTGAACTGTCTGTTCTCATCTGCGGTATTTTGTTCCAAAGATGCAAAGGTTTGAGTTACTCGTTAATTGTGTGCATCAGGCTAGCGTCTATTGTTGTCAATCAGCCCAGTGGATTACCCAACAAACAGAACTCCAATAGCCAATAGCACTTCTGATCTCCCAATTTCACACGCGATAGGAAACATGACCAGAGGAGTATTCTACAGAGTCTGTAGCCATAGATTTAATCAGCTAGCACGTGAAATAAGAGTGATAGTGGGCCTTGAGTGCAGAATAAGGAGAAAAATAAAGGCTGTAGGGTAGGCAGTCAAGATTTGTAGTCAAGGTGAAGACGATGAAGCCCCACCAAGCTCGGTGAGTTCGCTGAGCCTCCGCGATAAGATAAGCCAGAAATTTAATTTTTTCGAGTCTCTTCGGCTTCTTCAATACCATTCGACCGCGATAGCTTCGCAAACAGGCCCGACGACAACAATGGCGCCAATCGACCACGCCGCCGCCAAGGCTGAGAAGAAGGCGAAAAAGGAGAAGAAGCGAGCCCGAGAAGAAGATGCAGCTGCCGACACAGAGCGAAAGCATAAAAAGTCAAAGAGCGTCGCTGCCGTAGAAGCACCTGAGGCAAGCAGCGATTTGAAGGCTGAGAAGAAAAAGAAGAAGAGCAAGAAGGATAAACATGTCGAAGATGCTGCCGCGGAACCAGAGACAGAAGCTCCTGCTGTAGAGGATAAGCCGGAGAAGAAACATAAGAAGAAGAAGCATCACGACAAGGAAGTTGCAGTCACAGAAGAGGTCGACACCCCGGTTGCAGCGGATAGCGAGAAGAAGAAGAAGAGCAAGAAGAAGCAAAAGGAAACTGAAGCGATAGAAATTGCAGAGAGACCCAAAAAGTCCAAGAAGGACGAGACCGCTGTCGAGCCCGAGGAAGATGCTTCACCCGCCGACCCTGACGCCATGGAGATTGACATGCCTCCCCCCGCCAAACCCTCAAAGTCCAGCAGCAACATTTACCAACCACCCGATATCCCTGCGAACCCTCAATTCCCCTTCTTCACACAGACCGTGTCACTCTACGAGCCTCTCTTCCCCATTGGCTGGGCACAGCCCGTCACAAACTGCCAACAGCAGCACCTCTCACATCTCCGAAACAAGTACGTGCCTTCGCTGCGCGGTGTTCTTCTCGATTACAAGAATGTTGCTTTTGGCGAAAACCCTGGACGAAAGGGTGCGGCTACGGACGACGAGTCGCCGGCGACTGTCATGGCCAAGGACGAGTCTGCTGTTGGCTTTGGCTGGATCACCGCTGATGTTGATCTTTTCGTGCCGAGTCGCGGTGCTTGGATGGAGGGCAGTGTTAACTTGCAAACTGAGGGACACATTGGTGTTGTTTGCTTTGGCAAGTTCAACGCTTCAATTGAGGCTCGTCGACTTCCTCCCGACTGGAAGTGGGTTCCCAACGAATCCCCTGAGGCCCAAGGCTTCGAGGAGACCGCCTCAGTCATCACCGCCGACGATCACGGTGTAGTTCGTCAAATCCACAGCACCGGTTTCTGGGCCGACGGCAACGGCGACAAGGTTAAGGGCAAGATTCGCTTCCGGATACGTAACTTCGACGTCGGCACCAGCGGTGAAACCAGCTATCTCAGCTTGGAGGGCACAATGCTAGACAAGGCCGGCGAGAAGGCCGTTGTAGCTGAAGAGGCAGAGACGGCCAAGATGCGAAAGGGCAAGAAGGGTGGCCAGCGTGTTCAGAGAAGACGTATTCCCGAGTTCAGCATGACTCGCTTCGCTGTAGAGGGAGAGGAGGCGGAGGATAACGAGGCGGAGAAGCGCGAGGTGTTGGCGCTGCCCGAGGATCTATAGGAAGAGAAAAGCATGGGACTACAGGGAGCCAGGAGTTGTGTGATACCTCGATTTAATGATGAACACTGTTACCAAAAAGTTTGCGCTAATGCTAAAAGATCGCTGCCTTTGTCGTTACAAAGGATTTCTGCCCAGTACTTATATATACAAAAACGACCAATCCTTAACGCCGAACATGTGATACATAAAGACTGCTCAAGCGGCAGCCTTGACCATAGGCTCCCATGGTCGAGCCAAGTTCCAGAGATATACTTCTCCGACGGGCTCTTCGCCTAAAGCCTTGACGAGGATGTGTTGAAAAAGAGGGACGTTAGAGAACAATGGCGCAACAGGGGAGATTGATCCCCGATCCCAGCCTGGAGAAAGACCATGTGCCCACGAAGGCTGTCGGACGAAATCCTCAACTTTGTCGTGATATGCGTCCCAATCGTCAGAGTGATCATTCACGACAACCTGAAATCTCACGCCCTGAATATCAACCGTGATGCGCTGCACCATACTCGGAAACCCAGCCTCAGCACCCGAGCTCAAAATCCAGGTATAATCTGTCTGATCCCCATTACTCTCCCAATCATACCAAACCTGCGTTCCCATCTCAGAAAAGTCACTGAGAACAAGACGGCCTTCCGCATCAAAGCTCAGCTCGCAGTGTCGTGCGTCAATACCTGGCAGCGAAGGAAGCACAATATCGCATACTGAGGGGTCAGAACCGAGAACGAAAGAACCAGGTCGTTTGGGGGCTTTGTCGAAAGATAGTTTGATGGCCCGAGAGGGACGGCTACCCAGGAGGTTTGGGAGGCGAGAGAGCAGAGTCGGGGATGAGGTTGTTTGCACGGCGCGGGAGATGTTGGAGGGCAGATGGGTTGTTTTGTCAGCGAGCGAGTTACGGGCTGTGGGGACTAGCCAGGCGATGATGTCGGACATGGTGATTATACAGAGAATGTGGTGTTGTAGAGAGGGTATATAGTGAGTTGACCAAAGATGGTGTTGATGGTGGTGGTAGTATGTCTGGTATAACAAGGCTCAAACGAGAGAAGCCAAATACTCAAAAATGATATAAATGATTCGGTTGTAATAGAATAAGAGAAGAAAGAACGCTGAAAAAAGACTGTCGAGTTAATCTTGGTGGTGTTGACCTACAGTTTATATCTCAAGTCAACACCTCACCCAGCGCCGTTGCGCCGACAACCACTGGCCATCAATGCACCGCGCCGAACGCGACGCGAATACCACGAGAGGCTCAGATAGAAAAATAGTCGAAAACACTTGTTTCAATCTGCTAGGCTGCTCTGTGTTGTGGTGTTTGAGCGTGGGCTAATGAGAGCCAATCATTTCTGGGGGTCCTGGCGATGGGGTTGTTATGAGCCACTGGACGAGGACGCTGGGGAAATGGATGAGGGAGGGAAGGCAAAAGACATTTGAGTCAGCGGTCATGCTCTGGGAAAGTTTGGGTGAGGGGATTTGAGGTGTTGTTTGAAGTGGTAGGTTGGGATATGCTTAGCTGAATGGTCGTGGAGTTGGACCCTGCATGCATTTGACTGACTCATATAGTGTTTTGTTTCATAGAATATGTTATTGATATTTTATCTCGAATAGAAACTCACGACTTGTATGAGATCCGTCCCTGAAGAGAAGCTTGGCTTTGTATCTAGGCATGCTGTAACTTGTTCCATACCAACTAGGCAAGCATCGACTCTCGGAGTCTACGTTACTCGATAAGAACAGCCAAAACATGATACGAAAAAGGAGAAGGAGGTTATTTTGAGACCGGATATGGGCGGCCACGTTTCTCTCTTGGCTAGGTAGGTATTGACTGAAGATGGGGATGTCCTGAGGCACGATCCTCGACCTGACAACCTTGGGGCAACAACAGGAACAGTGAGTGAGAGTAATTATCCTGAGTACAGCCATGATAATAAATCGTCTGATTTTCTGCCACTTCCATCCACAAGTGCTTAAGCTTTGTTCCTTTGTGACACATTGTTCAGTTGACACTCGGCGATGGTGTGCGCAAAAGAGAGACTGTAAGGATCTGACAGCCGAAAAGGATAGAGGAATTGGAATGTATGCTAGAAGTATCTAGACTCATGCAACAATCGTTAGCCTTGATATGCTTATGGGATTGCTTGTGCTTTGGTGTAACATCGTTTTATACATCTGTCTCCACCTTGTTTTGTTAGCTACAGGTAGGCTTCCCTATGCAGTAGGTATGTTTATAGTTGTTTTATATTTAAACCCCTTAAATGGGAATGGATGTGAGGTGTTCTCCGACCTTTGGCACTGCGAGGCAGCCGCCAGACAGCTTACTTAGGTGGTTCGCTGCCACTTGCCAATCTCTGCACCAAAAGTTGTTTACAATTTTCCTTTTTTTCTTCTTCAATTCCTTATCTCATCTTCCTTCTCATTGCCAGCCTCCAAGATGGATGAACACGACGATCATGCAATCGCGCTCAGCATGGCACAAGCAGTCGAGGCCGATGCAGAGTTGATTGCCGCACTCATTCGTGAGGATGAACAAGCGAGACGAGACTACGAATTCGCCATGCAGCTGGACGAGGACTCAGATGCTACTCCCGAAACAGGTGGCGATGTTGATCATGGTGGGCTTGACGACGAAACTTATCGTACACTGCACGCTTTCAACGTTGCTGTTCAGCCAACAGAGAGCACTGAAGCTGAGATGGAACTCGGGCGTGAAGAAACTCATGATGCCATGAGCGTTGGTGAAAAAGACGAGACAGGTGATGAGAACAACCGCACAGCTTCTCAAGAGGCCGTCCCTCATATGGATGAAGACGAGATCCAGGCAGAGGAAATCCAAACCCACGAAACCCAGGAAAAGCGAGATGCCGACGAGCACCCAGGAACCGCGTAGGCCGCGTCCTCCGCTCCCTCCGAGCCACATGTCGAAATGAAGGAGTGTCTCTACTGTAGCGACGAGCTCCCCAAAGATGAAATTTACGAAGCACCCTGCTCCCACGGAATGTGCCAGCCATGTCTCATTAGAAGCGTCCAAACAGCGATCAAAGACGAGTCTATCTTCCCGCCAAAATGCTGCGGACAGGCTATTCCTGTGAACAACACAAACGCATTCATCACCGAGGAATTGTTGACCGAGTATGACAACAAACGGGAAGAATTCGAAACAGCAAACCGCACATACTGCAGCGACAAGACATGCTCTGCATTTATACCTACCCGGTTCATCGAAGCTGGCATTGCCCGCTGCACTCGCTGCGAGAAGAGGACGTGCCTCAATTGTTTGAGCCAGTCACACGAGGGTACATGTACCGACGACCCTGAGTCACAACGAGTTATTCGTTTGGCCGAGGAAAATGGATGGCGACGTTGTCAACAATGCAAGAACATGGTCGAACTGGAACACGGCTGCTTTCACATTTGTAAGTGACTTTAACATTCTCTCATTCATCTTTTGTTCCGTGCTTCATCTGACCATTGTTTTGACATAGCATGTCGCTGCAACTACCAATTCTGTTATCTCTGCGGCGAGCAGTGGAAAACCTGCAACTGCCCTCAATGGAACGAGGAACAACTCATAGCACAAGCAAATGCCGCTGCACCAGCACCGCCAGCAGCAGCAGCACAACTGGCGCGACCCGTCCAGCCCATTGTATGTCATCACGGAGACTACATTCGGTTTGACCGTGAGCGCCGTCAGGTAATTTGCCGAGATTGTGCGGAATGGACGCGGCAATACATTATGTGTTGCCCAGATTGTGACCTCGAGATTTGCCTTCCTTGTCTCTTGACTCGCCGACATCAGTTGTGAATCCGACATGGGAGTTGGTTTAAGTTAGCTCTTTAGCTTCCTCGGATCTCTCCTCCACTCATATCAGGATTGGTGGGGTTTGTTAGTCACTTGGAGGGATTTTCATACAAACACTAACATTGACGCCATCACGTTGCTGGAGAGCATCATTCGCAGATAAAGGCATTGCCTCCGATAGCGGTATTTCCGACAAGTATTTATTGTAACGATGTAAATCCAAGAACAAAATAATAGAAACTGCCATATCGAGAAGAATACCAAACACTCAGCCAAACGGCCTTGTATCACCATCTTTTCAATTGTCTCACAGGAGTGCACTTACATTCATTGGCGCCTTTAACAGCTCATCAATATGAGACCCCCAGCTTGGATACAGCCAGTGCTGTTAGCGAGCTCCCTATTGACTCAAAATACCAACGCGTTATTCAACTACGAATCAGAAGACCAAGTTGTGCTGTCACCCAACAATGACGCTGCACAGAGCAAGCCAAAGGCCAACATTGGTGGGAAGAAGAACATTGTTTTCATCCTCACAGACGATCAAGACGCTGTGCTAGACTCAGTCTCGTACATGCCCAAGCTCAAAGAGCATATCATCGACAAGGGTACATCATTCGTCAACCACTTCACCACCACGGCAATCTGCTGTCCATCTCGTGTTGCACTATGGACGGGGAAGCAACCTCATAACACTAATGTAACGGACGTAAACCCTCCATATGGTAAGTTGAACTATTCAGTAATATTCATTAAGATGCTGATCGAAAAGGTGGCTTCCCCAAGTTCGTATCACAGGGACTGAACGATAACTACTTGCCTGTATGGCTGAAAGAAGCTGGCTACAACACTTATTACACCGGCAAGCTCTTCAACGCTCATACCATACACAACTACAACTCTCCTTATCCTGCAGGATGGACAGGAACAAACTTCCTACTTGACCCGGGTACATATGACTACCTGAATCCGATTTACCAGCACAACCAGGAGCCGCCAGTTCAACACAAAGGCGTTCACACATCAGACTTGATTTCAAAGTATGCGCATGATTTGTTAGAAGAGGCCATTGATTCCGAGAACCCGTTCTTTGTTGCCATTGCACCTGTTGCGCCGCACTCAAATGTTAACCTGAGACGGCAACCTGGAAACCCGACCGCTCCTCTTATGACTATTCCCATTCCTCTTGAGAGACACTCTCACCTCTTCGAAGGGGTCAAAGTCCCGAGGACGGAGAACTTTAACCCAGACTCGGTACGTATTACTAAGACTTAGAGTCGAACGAATGCTGATGGTGTAACAGCCTAGTGGTGTGAGCTGGATTCACAAACTCGCCCAGCTCAATGACTCATCAGTCTCATACCTCGATGACTTCTACCGTGCTCGTCTCCAGGCTCTTCAGGGTGTCGATGAGATTGTTGAGCAAGTAACCAAGCAACTTGGAGACGCCGGCATACTTGACGAGACATACATCATCTACAGTTCTGACAATGGGTATCATCTGGGCCAGCACCGACTGCCCCCTGGAAAGGAGTGTGGCTTTGACGAAGATATCCGCGTGCCTCTCTTCATCAGGGGCCCAGGCGTGTCCTCCGGATCCATTGAGAATGCCGTGACTACACACATCGACCTCGCTCCTACGATTCTCAGACTTGCAGGTGCGGATCTTCGCAGCGACTTTGATGGAACTCCTATCCCGGTGTTACCCACCGAGGAGAACAAGCGACATGAGCACGTAGCAGTTGAGTACTGGGGCGGTGCTATCGCTGAAGGCGAGATAGGCGGTTTTGGTATGTTGAGTCGACCTTGAATGTTGTGTCCAGTTTGCTGACGGTGTGCTACAGATGGTAAAGGCCAGATCTTTGCACAGAATAATACGTACAAGGGTGTGAGGATAGTGCATGAGGAATACAATCTTTACTACTCGGCTTGGTGTAACAATGAGCACGAGCTCTACAACCTCAAGGTATGTTGTCTCAATCGGTCTTGATCAACTTCATATTCACATCCTTTAGACGGATCCGGGACAGTTGAACAACCTATTTCCTCATGATGAAGCAAAGACCAGTGCTGCACTCCTGGGAACCACTACCGGACAAGTCCTCAATCGCCTGGATGCTCTGATGCTCGTTTTGAAGTCTTGCAAGGGCAACACGTGCATTGAACCATGGAAGATCCTCCATCCAGAGGGTGGCGTGACGAGTTTGAAGGATGCACTTCACGCAAAGTTTAACGCATTCTATAAGGAGCAGGTAAAGGTTCGGTTCGATCGTTGTGAGTACGGATACTTGATTGATGCTGAGGGACCCCAAGTTGGGTATGAGTATCGTGAGGGCTTGGAGTGGCATCATTGGATTTGAGGGCTGTCTCGTGATCATGACAGCATTATTAGTAGTCCATAAAACATTGACTATAGCATCTGGTGTTGCTTAAAATAAAGCCAAGAACACATGGAGGGGCATGTATAACGAGACTTGTTCTCGATAATAACTGGCGTGATTAATGAGTAGCAGATCAAGAGTCGGTCTTAATCGGCATTCGCTACAGCATCAATACTTTATCAAGTTAAGAGTGGAGTACTGGGTTACGGCCTTGTGATGTCTTTGAGCTTCGCCAAGCTGAGCATGTGCTGATATCGTGTTGTTCTTACGTGATGAAGACCTCGAGGTCCCAAGCTTTGCTTTCCCTCAGCACGCTTAAGTAGTTTGTGATGAGGAATATCGAATAGGCTTAATCAAAGGTGAACGGACGGTACTTTTGGTAGGTCTACCGAAGCGCAGTTCAGTCTCCCATAGTAGCTTTCAGAAGTCCGATCATTTTGAGGGGCCTGAGATCCTTGCCGTGTTGCGAACTGTAAGTCAAAGCGTCGGTCGAAAGAACTGTCTGCGATGAAGTGCTAGATGCCAGAGTCAAAAGATCGGGAATTCGACCTGAAGTGACCGACACATAAAATAAGCGATCAGAAAGATGAAGAAGAACTGTCTTGCTGATTAAATGTTCGTCTCTTCACCTAGGTGCAGGCCGGGTGCCGGGGTGACTCGGCCCCACTATCTCCGGCACGGATGAGGTTGAATTTGTGATCATCTCAGGCTCGCAACGAAGGCTACGAGTTGAGAGGCAGAACTATAGTAGGAACAGAAATAACTAGAAAGTTCAAGCAGCGTCTTCATTGAGTTAATGCTATAGTAGGTGAAGTGGTGATTTGAAGTCGGCGTGGTAATTCACGAGTGTTGATTGGACAGAAACCCATTTCTGCCGGAAATACAAGGCACAAACCGACTCTTCCGACCTTGAACCGAAAGAGCATCTCACGACAGCTCTGCCAATCCAAGACAACCTCACATCTCGAAGTCCAATTGATCAGCAACCATGGCTTCCGACGCAATCACCGAGCCGCGGCGTACGTACCGACCCGATACTTGATACACGAGCGACTTTTCCATACCGAATATCGACCGCTGACTTGCTGAGCAGAAGCGACCCGCGAGGAGATGCGCGATGCCAAACTCCCTCTGGCCTACCGAGACAGCTGCGCTCACCTCTTGATTCCTCTCAACAAGTGCCGACGGGATACGTGGTACGCTCCCTGGAAGTGCTCGGTAAGTCAATTACCTTTCTCAGAGCTTGAGCCCAAGGAAGCCCAAGGCAGCCCAAGTCCGCGGCTACACCGAGCTCAGCCCAGCCAAGCTTCAGCCCAGCAAAAAGCCGATCATTACCGAGATGCCAATGCCAATACCAATATCAATAAAATACCATGCTTACGCTAGAGGGATTGACTAGGATGAGCGACATAGCTACGAGAAGTGCCAGTACGTCGAATTCAAGAAGCGAGTGGCCAAGATGGACGAGTTGAGGGAGTCAAAGGGAGGTGCACGAAGCAACTAGAGGACCAGACAAATGTTCCCGGGTATAGGGCCCGGGCCGGAACTGTACATTTTTACAAACAAGCCAAGCCAATGCGTTTGACAAAGAAAACCGGAATAGAAAGAGGCATTCCACCTGAAATGAAACGCAATCGAGCAAGACGAACGAGAAAGACAAAATTGTGAAATGATGGCGGAGCCTGCATGGCGTGAATAACTGGAATCTATGGGCTAATGGAAATAGGCAAGCGAGGAGGTTTGGGCAGAGCCTCATGAGATGCTGATGCGCACTTCCACGGCATAAGAGAGGGACCGGCAAAGAGTGGAGGAACAGTGGGACTTGGGAGTTGAATAGTGACAGGAATAAGAGCACGACTTGCAATGTTGCAGGACATCGTGGCGGAAATACCCTGTCTGGACCGGCACAAGACGACAAATACGCCGACGTGGTGCTGTGCCGGTTCCAAGAGGTCCAAGGGTGAGAATTATATAACGAGGCCGTGAGCCACCGAGAGATTGTGAAGTTGAGTTGGAGATTATCAGGCAGGTTGAGTTGTGGTGTTTTCCATGATTTTCTCCCGTCTGTTGTTGCCTGAATATCACCAACTATTTTGTTCTTCAGTGCGATGACCATCTATCGGCAGTTGGTTTCCGCAGAGCCTCAACACCAACATTATCTATCGTCGCTCTTATCGATTGCTGATCGACAGCTTGAGCCTTGACCATGGCTTGGAGAGTCACGATAAGATATGGACGACTTTTGCTGCTGTGTTTAGCCACATGATGGCTGAGGCATGGTGAAACTGATGATCAACACGAACACCGGAATTCGTCGGCTCAAGAAAGACACACGGGGATGGCACAACTCCTTTTCTCTTCATCTTACACGCAATAGGACAGATGACGATGAATCGTGGAGCTTATTGCGAGTGGCATGGTCCCAACGCATCACGAGTCAGATCATGTTCACTTCAGCCTCACAGGTGCAAGTCCAGGGAGGCTCATGCCCTGAAAAGAGCCGCATGCAGGCAGTCCTAGCAAAGTTTTACGCTATGCAAGGTCCCACTCGCCCCAAAGCCAGTCAGTCAGCGGGTGGCTTGGCGGCAAATCCACTTAAGCATCCGAAGATCCTGGCAATGGAACCACATTCAACGTGATTTCCTTTAGATGAGATCCACTACCGATCCATCAAAGATTCAGGCAAGCAAACCTTGTGTCAACGACGATCCACTACCGACCGGTTTGGCTCGGGACATATCACTATCATCAACCGGCCCGGTTGCGGTTGTGAGCATCGACTCGGCCGGCTGTGGATATATATCCCAGGCTCGCGTCTTGGGTTTACTGCCAAGACTACCACTACGGAGTCTCCGGTGACTTCACGACAACACAATTGGATCACCACACGTTACGTGGAACCACTATTTGATTTCTCTTATATAACAGTTTCTAACAAACGCTGACTGAAAATAACATGACACACATGTACAGGGATGACAGAATTCAGGACATGCCAACGTAATGCTCTTGCAAAGGGCGAAAGAATGATTCCCGCTGTCTAAACGAAAAAATAACTGGATACGTACTTTACTTCATACACGAGTCCGAGGCCTGCTCAGAAGAGGGCATTGCTTCCGCAGTCGAAGACGCCCTGGATGGAACTGGAGTCGTTGGCAAACAGGTCCAACAGCTCCGTGATTGATGACCACAGACCAGCCGCGTTCATAAAGATGGAAATGGCGATGAGGAATGTGTTGACACAGGTCAACAGGATCTTGGTGGGGCTGGCAAACATCTGGTGCCAGTTCATGTGGAACCAGAATACGGCGCTGAAGCCGAATGTGAACCACGAGATGGTAGTCGCCGAGGCAATAGACAGGATAGAGTCGAACACGGGGATGGCGTTGGAGAGGAGGAAGCAGAGAGCCCAGAAGATGGTCACGATAGTCATCCAGATGGACCAAGAGCGAACATTGTTGGCAGTCATCTCGCTCTGGAGCTTGAAGTGCTTCATCACCTGGACGTACACATACTTGATTCCGGTGTGGCCAAAGGCGAGTCCGGTGGACAGAACAGCGGGGAGGACAATGCCGTAGGCGATCTTGGCAATGTTCTCTGAAGCCGAGCCGAGGGCAGGCGAGACAGTATACTCACCAGCGAGGCAGTAGATGGCAATAGCCACGATAACGTAGAAGGTGATGGACACAACCTCCAACCAGGCAAGGGCAAAACCAAAGTCCTTGACAGGGTCGATCATCTCAGCCATATAAGTAACGAAGTTGATGTTACCAGAGTAAGCGTAGCAGATCTTGAGGCATGCGTTGAGACCAGAGCGGAAATCGGGGTTCGCAACGATCTTGATCTCCTTCTTCCAGCCGGCGGGCGCAGCGCTGGGGTTCTTGACTCCGAGGGAGATCATAACCAGCACCGCGGCGGCGATGACGGAGACCATGCAGGGGATGCCGGACTGCGAGACGAACTTGGAGGTCCGGGGCGCGCAGAGGACCCAGCAGCAGAGACAGGCGACGCCGATGAAGCCCACAGTGCAGATGGAGTGGCTGGAGATGGTGTTGAAGGCGATGGAGAGCGTGACACTCGCCGAAGCAGCTGTCATGATCACCTGAACCAACAGACCGATTCCAGAGGCGATAGCAAGAGGACGACCGCCAACAACATGGGTCATGTCAACGACGTTCAACACATGAGTATGTCTTCCAAAGAACTGCTTCAGCACAAAAGCAGTATACCACGACAAAAGTCCAATTCCGATGATGGCAATTAGACCGGGAATAATACCCATCGTCTTGAGGACGCTGGGTAACGACAGAACACCGAGACCGACTTGGTTGGTAAGTAGAGCAAAGGTGGTGTCCCATTTTGTCATGTTGCGGAAGTTCTTGGAGCCCTCACCGCCGCCGAAGCCATTGTCTACGACGGGGACGTTGTGGGCGGAGTGAAGATCTACATCGTGGCCCTTTTCATGGTCGAGGGGTACTTTTTCTTTGCTGTTGGTCTTGCTGGAGTCGTGGCCTTGGTCTGAAGGGTAGATGTCGTTGTGGGCGTCTTGAGGATATGTAGACATGATGGCGGTTGTGTGTGAGTATATGTGAGTATGTGGATATGGGTACTCCGTATATATAAGTATATTAAATAGACTTTGCTTGCTTGCTTAGGGAGTACACATGAGTTATGATATATGATGGGTATACGAGATGGATGAGGAGGAAGGTGAGGATGAAGTGCAAGTTGAGTACAGAGATGGAAGAGGAATATATAAGATACTGAGTTAGCTAGGAATCCAAGAAGCTAAGCGTACAGGTAGGTCGGACAATAGCTCGGAATTCCCTCATCAAGCTCCGCGTAGAGAATGGATTCTGGCCGTGCTTTGCTTGGTATTTGGGGGGGGTTCCACCAAGATAGGACTTGTAGTCGGCGAAAGGGCAGCCTTGGATTTCTGGGGAGACCCTCTTTCTTTCGCCGTACCTGTCTACGGAGTAGTGCATCAGTCCGTTGGGGGCAAAGCCGTGCCTTGTTCTTCTTTTTCATACCTAACTTTAGACTATGAGGTAACAAGTCAGCTGTGATGATCATTCCGTCCCTCGAATCTCCCCATATGTGGATTCTCTCTCGTGAGGAGCAACTCTACTCTACACTTGAATACCTACTGCACCGTAGAGTAGATGCAGGACCCTGGGACTCCACGTTCAGTGAGGGATTACATGGGGTATCACTGAATTCGAATTGGGCATTTCTGTTAGGTATTCGCATGGTGCAATTGATGGAGTAAAAGCTGGGGACATGGGAAAGGGATCAGAGTGGTGGAAACGCGCTAGAAGGCCGTCATGTTACGTACATGACAATCCAATCCAATTCAAGCCGATTAGCAGCAACAAGACTGGACCGGATTGCCCGTCGTTTTGGGGCTATAAATCCGGGCCGTTAGTAATGACTGATCTGCAGAGTGTTGGAGACTGCAATGGATAGAGCTGTTGTCATCACTCGGTAGTTATAGGGTTCTATCACGAATGATCTTCATCATGGGATACAAGATGATACTTCATGACGTCTGTACTCTACTGCAATGTATGTCTTGTCATGATTTGGTTCTTCTCATGAGTGTATCAAGGTACCGCTTGCTTGTTGTCCGCCTCTTGAATTGTGGTTCCAATAAGCTTGGCTACACTCATCCGAAAAAGGCAATTATGCTACAAGTTACCTAGTTTCAAAACTTTTTCTTCCTCACTTGAATTCGAGGCTGACGGGCACGTTACCGAGAGAGGGTTAAATCCGCTGCATGGACCCGACGTGGGGATTCCCTTCCTGGCCTCTTTTTTTTTCCATAGCAATATTGTAGTGCTTTGCTAATATGTCTGATGTTTTAATGATCATGCCATTCGCTGCGGACCAAGTTGAAGGGCATGGATTTGGGTTCTTGTGTTTCTGTCATGATGTGAGAAATGCTGCTGTTGAGTGTTTGCCACGCCAAGAGTTGGGGCTTGGAGGTGCGGAACAAGGGGACGGAATGTCTTGCTTTGGGGGATTTTGGAGAGAATTTTGGAGATGCATTCAGTCTTACAGGGGGTAATGTCCACTGAAGAGGCCCTATAACTGTATTTTCTCTCCTGGAGAAGCAGTCAACTGTTCAGTGAACATGTACATGCTAGACTAACTCAGTATACTCAGCAATGTCATCACGAGTCAACGAAAACAAGTACTGCTAAGGAATAAGCTTATTACAATGTCATGCAAGAGTCAGTCACTGCGGCTTACAGTATCCTCAGCGCGGAAAATAACCCTAAGCATCCCTGTCCTTCATGTCGTCATCCCTAATCCCTGGCCACGCACCTCTTTCTTTTTGCCTCAGGGGTTCGTTCGGCATCCTGCACGCACGCACTGCAAGCAAAGCAAAAGGCCTTCTAGTCGAGTTCTAGAAGATATGGGCGTGGGGTGTTCCGTGATACGATATTCGGTCTGCGTCCGTTGCCAAGAGAACACGGCTTGAGCTTTCTACTGTCGTGAACCTATTACTTGGAGTCTTTTGGCCTTGGCAACAAAGAGTGAGATGGTATATTACGAGTCACTCGGCTTTTACGTACAATAAACAAGACCTGTCCATTGTCCCCATGGGACATCTCCATATTCCCCCAGCAATGCAATTTCACCTCGGGATATCCGGGGCACTCCAGCTTTTTGTCTCTTGGCTGTTGGAACGTAGCGTGTTTGAAGAATGTTCTACCCAGACCGAATTATTATCAACAGACGTGACCTGTGCGCCTGAGGTAATGCCGATGTCCTGAATCATGCTAACTATTTCCTAAATGGTACACTACAGGCTCTGCCGCCGGCAGCTAGATGGGCCTCTTCCGTGTCGCTGCCGGTTCTTATTTGACCCTGCAGATCTGGTAATTCTGCGGCTTACAGGGGGGCTGTGCTAATGCATCATTCGATTACAGCAGAAAGGAATACACCAAGATCGTCAGTGATTCTAGAAAGAATCGATGAACAACGGTTCGACTATCGTCGGTTCAAAAGCAAACAAGATGTCTAGACACCGTCACAGCCTATCATGTACTACAGAGTAAAAACAGTGATATCATCTCTTTATCGACCCTCTGAATCGTTACCTACGCATCAAGCCGCCTCGTACCGAAGCTTGGCTTCTCAACATGGCAAGTATCATCTCCCCAAGCACACGTCAATCTCCCAAAGTCTTGGCCGGTAAAGACACCCGGCCTCCCCAAGCTCACTGCAGATCCTGAATCCTCATATTTACAAAAGGACATCAAAGCCCGTATCAGCATCATGATAATAACTCTTGTAAGTAATAAAGGCCGATAATCCGGATGCCTATCACATCGCATCACAGCCTTGGGCCTCATGAGGGTCTGAGCATAATTCACGTCCCCATCGCTTCAGCGGAAAGAGTCGGTCTTCCTTGCCAGTACTTCTCCGCTTCTAAAGGAGTACTGAGGGCTTCATATCCAATAAGCTTGGTTAGCGAGTATTTTCGTCTGTGCTGATATCCTCACCGATGTGTATATGGCCCGAATGTTCTCCATTCAGGACCGGCTTCAAAGCCGGTGATATCCTCTTGCACAAGTTATGCTTTGCCACGATGCTTTAATTACGTATGGGGTCTTATCGGTTACTTTGTATCGAGGCTCGGGACGTCAAGTGAAAGCAGGGACATGTTTCCCATTGCCTTGATGGAAATCTTGATGCCCGTGAGATAACGTGCATCAATCTCATGATTTGATCATATGACTCCTTAAACTCTTTACGTTACCTGGGATAAAAGTTGGGCTTTGACGATGTCATCGAAGCTCGCTTTGGCATCAATATCGTCAGAATGGTGGAGATGTCTGCGATTGTGGACAGTTCAAACGTGGGATGAAACATTGAGGCTTTATTTGTTCCTCGTGCGAAGTTCTGAGAATGATTTTCGGGCTCTGGATGATACCTCTGACCTGAGATATCCTTGTCAAGTGAGGTCTTAAATCACATCTTGGACCAGAGTGTGGACACTCTTTGACTCGGACAGTGGGATGTTTCTAGTTTTGACTTTGTCATCGAAACAAAAAAAACCTCTTGATCGGGTTGAAAGATCATCTCATCACAGTTGGGCATCAATAATTAGTTCATACGTTGTAAATGTTGAGCCAGTAGAAAATCCCGAGTGTCTCTCAAGTTCTTGAGTCTCCATTTAGCTTCGTGCACCAGGTTGATGGGCTCAACCTCTGCTAGTCGCAAAAGTTACCTAGCTTACTTGCTGTCATCAATGACCTGGTATTTTTAGTCTCCTCCTCTTAATATTTCACACAGATGATACAGGTCCCTATGGTGAGCTTGACCTGAAGGTGATTCTTCAAAGCTTCCCTCAACGCCTCCGTCAATATTCATAGAAGCTTAGTCCGGTCCGGTGCCCAGACATCGGTTTCTCGATTGTTCTATAAGCTTCCACAGAAGACCTCAAATGGTTTAGATGGCTTTCTAAGCGAAGAGGCCGAATTAACTCGACGAATCCCTCAAAGTTACTAAGAGTCTTTCTCGCCAAGGTCAGTATCATTAGAACGCATTACACGCTGCGGCCCCTATCGGTTACCATTTGTCGTCTAATTATACATAAGACGTAAAAAACTCCATATTCATGTATCTAGTGGTTGTCCTCCGGCCTTTTTCTATCTATGAAGTCTCGTATTGTGCTATGTCAAGGCTAGGCTCAGAGACTGTTTGCCAGCTCACAAGAGATTTGACAGTCTCTTTACTCACTTTACTAACCTTCATAGTTCAAAAGTACAAACATAAAATATGGTTTGGCAGCCAGACACTGTCAAATTCTCGGTTGGTTTCGTGTGAAACACAAATGTCCGACTCGTGCCCTTCACGAGCATGTCACGGCAACCGAAGAGCATATAGTGTATTCTTCATTCATAGCAAGAGTCACTAGAGCAAACCTCGCGAGTTATATATCTAACGCTCTCCGCAGCTAATCTTCTCCGCTACGGCAGTCCATCGATCTGAGGTATTTCTCGATTACTGAAGTGTTGGGCGATGGACAAGACTGAAGGTGATGCCTCTTACTTTACTGCTTTCTATGCCGAATTATTATAAGTAGCTATTCAATTGATATGCTCATAAGTAGCTTTTTCTTTCAACTGCCGCGATGTATATTTGTGCAAATATCAGTTCTCATAAACAGATGGGTAGTCGCCTCGGTTTAGCTGGATTACAAGCTGCCTGTTGGGTGCACACTAAATCTCATAACGGCGTCCGATCTGGACTGTCAGACACTTTTATACTCGCAGCAACCCTCCTTGAAGTTTTAATTTGTAGAACTGCTACCACTTCACAACCAATTGTCTCCGGTAAGTCAAGCCCGCTGTTTACTGTCTCGCCCCAGGCACTGGATTACAGTCGATAATTGATGATACTCCCTCAAAAGCTCACATTCCAAGCACCTTGGCGGAGACATAATGAATAAATGACTAGATTCATAGCCCGAAAGAAACTGCCTTGCTCAGGTTCGGCTCTACTGTTGAATCCCCAAGTCTACGTCTGATGTGTATTTTGAAGAAGCATTGTGCTGAGAAGTTTACCCAGCATCGGGCTCCGCAAGCATTTCCTTGGCTTTATGATTCAATTATTCTCTACGTGAAACGATAAGTAATAGCAATAGATATGATGGTACAGCTTAAACTTGATCAGTCGTGAAATGGAATTCCGTACATCATAGCGTTGAGTCAAACAAAGGCTGACATATAGGGTAACCCACCTCTCACCGCAGCCTCACCCCCCCATGTCAACAACTCGCATCTCAACGTATAAACAGAGTATCATCCGGCACAACCGGAAAGTCAATACCTTGATCACCCCAATTACCACCCAACCTCAATCTCTTCCCAACCTCTCAACCATCAAAGTGCACCTTAAACACTCCCGTGCCCAGGAAACACCACAAGATGGGCTCATCAGACATCCCACCCCCCTCGGCACCGCCATGGCTCGTTCCTGCATCAACGGCCTGCCTCTCTCTCGGCATAACTTTCTGGCTGATCGCCTACATCCTCATGATCCGCCGCTCGCTAGCAACCCACGCGACGCCCGCACCGCTCGTGGCACTAGGACTCAATCTAGGATGGGAAGTAGTCTACGCCTTTGGGGTATGCGAGGCGCCCATCGAGACATATGGCTTCATACTCTGGCTTCTTCTTGATATGGTTGTTCTCTACGCTACGCTCAAAACAGCGCCTAGGTCGTTTGCCTCAAGTCCGCTTATAGCGAACAATATCGCGTTGTTGCTGTTCCTGGTTTTTGTGGCGGGTGTCGTGGGCAATGGGTTGTTTGTGTGGTGGTGGCTTAAGGAGCCGCATAGAGGGTACGGTATCAAATGGGGCAAGAATTGGAAGGGCCTTGAGGCGAGAGATACTACTGAGTTGGCATATTGGTCGGCTGGTGTGGCGCAGATGATATTCAGCGTTTCGGCGTTGGCTATGCTTCTACAGAGAGGTCACTCTGGTGGACAGAGCTATGCAATTTGGTGAGTCTTTATTTCCTATATGCAATTGCTGGTTCTGCAGCGGGCGTGTTTCGATACACGCCATCTCGTCATCTCATCTATCATGTTCATGCTCTCTAGCCCGAGAGCTCGGAAAATTACTGCAAATCGTGTCTCAGGTGAGAGCGGTCTGCTGAATGAGACAGAGCAAGCAATATCGACAGACTAGTTACCAGTAGGATTCACATCCACTTGTTGCCTCGCGATGACAACCCGAAAAAGCAATCTCAGAACAAGCACTGCATTCAAATCTCAGCCGTGCTGACATCTCGCTTCTAGGTTCTGCCGCTTCGTTGGTACCGCCATGGGTCTGCCCGTCTGTTGCGGTTTGATGTGGTGGTACTGGCCCGAAGCCCACGGCTTCGTTTTCCATCCTCTTGCTGTCTTTATCACTGGCACCTCAGTCATCTGTGATCTGGCGTACCCATTTCTGCTGGCCTACGTTCGAACCAGGGAGAAAGCCTTGCCTGATGGAAGTCTGGTAGACGGGAGGCTTGAGGCTGAAACTGAGAAGAAGCAGAAGTAGAAGGTGTGACCAAGTATCGAGCCGGAATGGCCAATGAGCTGTTTGGTTAGACAACAACCTAGACGCCTCACAAACCAACTGTTGGCTATGCCACTTAATTTGATTAGTGAGGCATCGTATCGCGGCACGGCAAGCCACCTTGGCTGAGGGGGTAACAAGACAGAAGTGAGTAATGACATATCTGGTTTCAGAAGGCTTGGTCAAAGTGGCATCGAGGAATTCCTTGACATCTTGTACAATTATGATTAGCCCATTATACCAAGGATTACTCGCAATCAGCGATCTTCATCGTAAGCACGATGCCGATCCCTCGCTCTCACCTCACGATGCGGTCAAGTACCTCCAATCCCCGCGTCTCACGCGCGGCATCACTTGTGATAGCCGCTCACATTGCAACCCCAGATCCGGGTAACGGGAATATCTCCTCTATTATGATCGATCCAACAGGGCTGATAGCCAATAAGAAAATGACGGAAACATCTTTCAGCCGCCCTAACTGAGATCATATCGCGTCAATCGAGCTAAGCTCTCCACAAGATCTTATTCTCCCATTCATGCCATAGCGGCTGAACGCAACAGAATGCGCGCCCTATGCAGCCTTTCTTTTTAGCGTGACGGGGGTCGTGCCTGAAAACCTGAATCGTGGCTTTTTTGAGATGTGATAGCTCCAACTGTGAAAGCCTCGTTTGGAACCAGTTCCAACTTAAAGACACAATGAATAAAGAAAAAGCAACCCCTTGTTTGCCCATCACCTGACCTCGAGACAATGTAAAGCATGTCTATATCTCCAGTTCATTAATCAAGATCCGCATGTTACGCTGACATTGAGAACGGGGCTGAGGTTGAGGTGAGCAGGAGCTGGGATTGGATGCAAAATCAACGGTTGTCTCAACCAACACACCAATAGCAGTGCTGCAAGAGAAGCAAACTCGGTGGGCACTTGCCTCACGATGGCCAATTTTCCTGCAGAGAACACTCATCGAGTTTGCGATACACCAATCGCAACGCAATCCAGTAAGTATACTGGTAACGAAAGAGGAGTCGCCAGCATTCGGCATACATATTGCACGAGATGGGATATCGATCACCCGTGTCTCGGCGCATCAACACGCCGCAATCTATGTTTGCTGTACAGTATGTCCGTACTCAGTAAAAAAGTTTGCACTCGGGCATTTCCGATGTCTAAAAACAGAGTAAGTGATTCGGCGAGACAAGGTTGATCGTCGAGCTCGATGTTCCAATCCAAGGCATGCTCTGGACATCTGATCACTGAGTGCCAGCCGTGTCGCAGAAATGCTCAATGCACTCATTGCACCAATAGACGTAACTCTACGTCAATGCTAGAGGGACACCGTATGGTCAAGTCACATGCTCACTGGCTTGTGCGGGTGCAAGCATCATGACATGACAATAAGGGGCCAGGGTGTGTCGAGTCTCCATTCTGGAGAAAAAGAGGTCTCAAGTGCTTGCATGTTGGTAAGACTCGCACGATATCACGATCACGTTTTGTATAACTCGTTTTGGCCCGGCGTCAGAAACATCCGTCATTTTAATTCTCCGTCGCGGCCGGGAAAGCGATGACAGAATATCCGAGAGGGTGTGACACTTGTCCGTGCGGTGCAGAGAATGCACATAATGCCGCATTTTGAGGTATCATGGTCATGGCCATGGTCAAGGTCTTTGCGAGTTTGACCGGTCCGTGATTATGTACGTCTCTTCACTCTTTGGGAAGCATGAAATCTCGGAGTTTGCTCGAAAAGCAACAGGGTGTGTACATGCGCCAGGAATAATTAAAGAAAAAAGAGTGTGTAAATAAATGTAGAGCGGGTGAGGTGTATCAAGAACTGCAAGTCGACGATTTAGGAAATAGGTTATGGAGCGACCGTTGAAAGTATGAAACTAGCGGAGGTATGCACTTACAAAGCTTGTATGCACGTGTCATGTGCAGCGCTAATGCATCTATCCGGCACTTGGCTTTTTCCTGGCTCCTGGCCCCTGGCTACGATCTCTCTGGCGTCAGCGTCAGCGTCAGACGTGGAGAAGATGGTCTGTGGCTGCCAACCTAAAAAAGGATAGAGAAACCTGTCAATTGGCAAATCCCCGTGTTATAACTGCGACGCGATATCAATGATGCAACGACTACTCTCGAGCTTTCCTCTTGCAATGCTAGCTTGCGCGACGACTCCAGACGCTTTGATCTTGCACAGGCACGAACGCTACGCCCTTTGCCACAGTTGACATCAACAAGAGTCATCGTCATTATGCACCCCCTACTAAGAACTTCAGACGAAACGCTCTACTAAAAGTCAATATCTCGCCCCAGTCCAGGCTCATACCAACAAGGAATTCCCCTGGATAAACGGGCCTCAGATCCCTCCTGGCCAAGGTGATGATATTTCGCCTCCCTCCAACAATTGCAAATCATGACCGTCACATAACGTACAGACAGCATTACCTGCACCTCGGTTCATCGGATGCGGGTGCTGTCTGTCGATATGTACATGGATGGCTCCAATAGAGCAGGTGTGTCAGCAGCCCTGCCACGCTGCATGCTGCACGTTGGCACTGCGTCGCAATTGGACTCTCCATACTCCATACCGGTGAGCCTTGTTGTGGGGTAGATGGCCTCATGGCGGTACTTTCGGGGCTTTCAGGCGCAGCAACTTCACTTTCAATCTCGGCGGCTTCTGTATGTATGTGTGTACGGTCCTTGGGCATTCGCAATTGGCCCGAGGTATTCCTGTCGATCCTGTAGTCCCCCAGAGAGCCAACGTATAACGGTATTGAAGTGGTCGCAGTCGCAACCACAAATCAATCTGCATGCTGAAATGTCCCCCTCGAAATCCTCCAAGGCATCTAGATGCCGTCTATTCGGAATATAATGCCTCTTCTCGGAGATCATCCCACGCCTGAGCCAAGGTTGGAATCATCAGATGCCGTGGGGTCCAGAGCACGTGGGAAGATTGAGTTGACCTCCCTCGCCCTGACAAAGGCTATCAACATAGTGATTAGGGCGATAGCATGACGAGATAGCATCCGAGATGGTTTCAGAGTGTAATGGTAACCATGATGATGGCCTTAGCTTGTATTGACCCGATGCGTATCATGATGTTGGTGACAATCTCCGTCCTCCGTTCCCGATACCCCGCCATCCTTGCTCACTCGCTGTACATGGAGATTTTGACGTGATGACACCCACCGAATGCAGGATTCGGGTTCGGATCACAAACATCGGCGGCTGTTAAATGCTCTTTCGAGCCAGGGCCAGACGAGAAGGGGCAAAAAGACCATGTCCTGAGGAAATCACCATTTGGCCGGTGAGAAGAACATCCCTAACTCATCACACTGAACTGACAGGCTTGGATCCTGGCCGCATGTGAAGAAAAGACGCTGCATGACCTGCATCGAGACCTCCGAGAACAGTCACTTTTTTCAATGGATGCCAAGCTTCATCCCAACTCGTTCTTCATCTTGTTTTAATCTCGCGCAACCCTTTTTAGGAAAGGACCTTTTTCTTTCTTTCTTTTTCTTCCGTACGTAATTTGTTTGTACTGACCGACTGTTGAGCCATGGATTATGAAACGGTGGGTGATAAGGATAAGGATAAGAGGCGCGAGAGATTTGAGAAGGTCGATAGAAGGGGACCTTTTGGAATGACGACCCTTATGATTGATAAGAATTAGATTGGCCGTGTGGGGTCCTTGCGAGCACCCTTAAAATTCTCTCATCTAGGTAGGTAGGTAGTGGAGGGTGAATCATGCGACGATAGACAAGGGCCAAGGTTTGCGTGATGATTTACAGTGCAGCGCTGTTATCATGGGTGTCTGTCCCAGCTATCCGGTCTAGGTAGGTGAGTAAGAAAAAGCTTGATAGCGAGGATCCAGAAGCTCGCAAATGCCACATCTCCGGTTTACAAGATTCTTGTTTCCCAAACTCAGCTTCAGCCTCATCTTATCTAAAGTCGTGATAATGAACCCCCATGCCGTGACGGTCTGCCTCAGAGGATCTCCCACGTTAACCCCACGTCGTGCATCTGTCAAATATCGGTCTCCATTTTTGGCCATTCATTCTCATGACCTTGACGGGGCCCCTTCGTACATACGTGGTGTTTACATACTGTACTTGCGCGAAGCGAACGCGACGTACGTGGCAGACAAACCGAAGCTCGAGGATTGAGTGCGAGACTCGGATTGGCTGAGGCTTCTCGAATGAAGAGAGAATGGGAAAATCGGGGCGAGCAACACGTGCGGCTGTTTTGGCATATCCCGTTCTCCAGGCCTTGCAGGATTCAACTGCCCTGCCCTGCCCTGCATGTATGTACAGTACAGTACATGCAGAGAGGTCCAAGGTCTAGAATGCGCAAGAGATATCGGTAGATGTTGGTGACGAGTACACTGCCTGCACGTTTGAAGCTCCTGCAAGCGGTGAATGGCAAACTAACCGCGCTTTGCGTAGAGTAGCCTCTCGCTTCGTACGCTTTGGCCCACGATGCTATCCCTCGTCATCGTTCAAGGGATGGATGGATGGATATCATATTTACAACCGTGCTCTGGGACTGGGACTGGGACTTCAACCCACGATGTCAAAGACACATGACGGCTGCATTATTACATGTACACGCCCTCTAGTCAAGTCAAGTCAAGCCAAGTTCGCCGAGGAACCGTTTAGAGTATTTCGTGTCAAAACCGCTAAGCATAGGCGGGCTGCTAGTCCAAACTCTGATACCAACGGCCAGTGACGCCTCGTGCAGAAGCGAAAACCAAGATTCCCTCCACTACGGGAACCATAAAAATTTATTCCCATTGAGAAAAGAGACAACTAACGTCTCAATGGCGTAACCTGCGCTAAGAGACACACTAAAACAAAGCGTCAGGACCGTCCGTGCAAAAAAGTCTCAACAGCACATGATGTTCGAGAAAGAGGTTGAATGGTATGATGAGGCTTTTGGAAATGACTGCCAAGCCAGAGTATAAGCGGGCTTGACTCAGCAGACCAAATTGAGACTCCCGTCGGCACGATGCGGTAGCGCTAACGCGTCAAGAAGCCAACGGCATCAGACTAGCGGACGAAAAGAAAGGTAAGGTCCAGGGGAAAAGAGATGGTGGGAGGTAAGAAGCGAACAACGTGGGGATCATGAGACGGAGACGGAGAGAGAGAGAGAGAGAGAGAGAAAAGAGAAAAGTGATACAGATCCAATGCAATGTGATGTGATACTCGACTGACTGACTAGTTAGTTATTCAGCATGGCAGCACTTTTGTATCTCTCACACACAGTATCTGGTTTATAAGGATCTGCTTGGCTAGATGTTCATGTCGCTGTCGCACACGCGCTGATGGATGGATCCCCCCCCCGTTCGGTAGATCCATCCAACGGCGCGCAAGTCACGAATCGAAACTCGTCTGGTCGAAACCAAACATTCCCATCCCACCACTGCTTTGCCTATCCCCCATCACAGATGCAGCTTATCCTATTGCAACAGAGTCATGCCACACTCATCATCACAGAGAAATTCTACATATATGTCCAAGGCGTATCAGCGCGGGTATCGTCAGCCGCGTGACTCAGAATGTCACTCGGCATATCTATCATACATAGACTTATCGTGAAGAGAGAGCGGCCCGTAGCGGGATGGGTCCAAACTAATACCGTAATCTCTTATGCCTTTGTAATTTTTTCCCTGATCCAGTATAGAACCTCTCAGCTTTTTATCTGCTCTTTGCTTTTTCTCGTTTAATCTAGCGCATTCTAATGCCAGAATGACTGATCTACGAAACGGCATTGTTTGGTATTCACTGCCTGACTGGCGATGCTTCGTCGTCTTCGGTAGTTCAAAATCGTCTAATTATACGAGCGCTGACAAATTTACTAACAAGCAATATTCTAGTATTTCATTTCCTGCGCCTAACAATATGCAACTATCTTGGGTAGTCTCAGCTGTGATCAGTAGTAAAGATAGGTTTGGTAAAGCAACAAAGACCCCCATGCCATGCGCGGCAACGTCGGGAGGACTAAACAATAATAAAAACGCCCATGCCATCAAGTAGAGAGAAAGAAGGTGTAGTAGAAAATGGTTTCCAATCCAATCCCTTAAAACC